>VXBW01008332.1:0-71969 GCA_013400375.1 Thinocorus orbignyianus
ATTCTATGATTCCATGATTAACATTTTCTTCTGATGCTCCCTCTTTCCAGGCATGCCTTGTTACTACTTGACAAATCCAAATGAGAAAAAAGACTCCTTTTAAAAATCCTGTCGTATATTCACAGTGAAGCATCCCTGAGAGAGCTCTTGGAGAAATACCACCTATAGAGATGCAGTTGATACGTATAAAGCATACACAGATCTCTACCACTTCCAAACTTGTCTTAATAGAGAGCAACTAACAAAACAAGATTTTACTTCTACAGTACATCTATGTGAAAGGCAATACAAACCTAAATTGTGTTTTCAGAACTGTTTCAGAAACATAAGGAAGGCAAAATTAGTGGAAATCTAATCTCTTTTTAGGTTATTTGCTACTCTCTGAAGAAAAGAGACGAGGTTTCAAGGTCAAAAGCCTCCTTCAGATCCTTCTTCAATTCAGTAGCAAGGCATTTATTATCCCACACAGGGTCTGCTCAGTACTGTGCAATCCTGGCTTGGTGCCAGACAGGCAAATGTTAAATTCAGCCTGGCACCTGAAAATACGGGAAAAGATTACAGGTATCTTGAGATAATCTAACCTTAAAGGCTTCATCAACTATCTTTGCCTGATGATTAGGGTTTTGAGATACACATGCTCTCTAGCCAGTAACGTTTTTTTTTTAAAAAAAGGAAAAGCTAAAACTGGTTATCAAAAGCACCAGGACTCTTAAGTTTAAAAGCTAATTTTTCCATTGATAGTCATCAGAGAACCCTTATAACAGAGCAAGAGGATTGCATCTATGTTCGTCCTGTAAAGCCACCTTCTTCTGTGGGACCCTTCAGGCGTCCACACTTCCCCCATCAGCAGCTGCAGAATCCCTCAAGGTTGAAGGGATCCAGCAAGATGGATTCAAAGCAGATGTTTTAATAAGATGCCTCTGGCCTCCAAGCTAACTCTATTCTCATGGTTTCCAGTACCAGCTCCACAGCTGAAGCAGCAGAAGAAGCAATGGCTGCCTACATTCACAGCACAAGGTTATTCTGCCTCTCTGTCAAGAAAACAGAGATTTGCTTTTCTGAAACCAAGCAAGTCCTGCCAGCAAGTCTGGGATGACACACTGGACCCTATCTGAGTCACTAGAAAGTCACTGAGGTGCAGACGTGCCACCTGAGTGGTGGAATCACACTGACGTGGGAGGATTGTTGAGCTACAAGGCAACAGGTAGCGTGATTATGCATCCCAGACATCTACTTGTGAGACTAATTAACAATAAAACTAAGAATCCGCAATGAGGTTACAGAGATCAGAAACTACATGAGCAAGAGGGAGAGTTTTAAGACTGCGGAAAGGTAAATCTGTAAATAAAGTGATCAACTAAGAAAACCCTGTGCCTTAATCTCATCTTTGTCTATACTCAGCTGAGCTCAGCTGAGCATTTCGTGCTTTGGCTGGAACTCCCTTGCAGTGTAAGTAATGAGTCATTAAACTGGCACGTCCACAAGAAGTAGTAACAGCAGGGCTCAGATACAGAGACAGTGACAGACAGACAGGTATTTCTAAATGCTATGTTGAAATCAACATGTAGACACATGTTCATACACAGAGGAAGGTGTCTGGTGGTCTGAAATACTAAATCTTTTTCCTTTAAGAAAAGAAGTTTCCTGAGAAGACCTTGCAGCCTTCTGCAAGCAACAGTGAGAGCTGTAACAGAAATCATTTTCAAACCTCATAAGAAGCTTTGGGCAGCTATTGCTTGCTGACTGGTGCAGTTCCCGGAGGCTTGTTATGGGAAGTATTGTCACCAGGTTCACAAATGCCCGTGGAACCTGCCAAGAGAATAAGCAAACCCATAGCTAATACCCGGAGCACAGAGTACCATCTTTGCCCCTACAAAGCCACAGCAGACCTCAGGTAGCAGCCTGCTGACTTGAGCAGCTTGCATTACTTATCAGAGTTGTTCCAAGTATTTTCTAAACAATCGATCCCCTACACATACAATGCTAAATTACAGCCCCTGCCTCTGCTGCCTAGTTCTATTTTAAATGCTGACGGCTGTCACTTAAAAATTATGACTTCAAAAGGATCCAAGTAAGTTGTTACAAGTCTTGGCACAGCTCAGACACCTGATAACTCTTTGAGTACTCTCATTGTCTTCACCCGTATCTGGAACACAATATTCTCTCTCGGTGACCACAAAAAATATACTTATTTGCAGCATGATGTACAAGCAAAGCCTTTTGTAGCCATTGAATATCATATGTTTGTTCAAATTTGTTACAATATTTTTTTTATTTGTCCACAGCACATCAGCTGGAACTGAGAACATCCTTATTCCTTCAGTAAAATATTTCTCCAGACCTTTCCGCCTCTCACAAAGATTTTTCTGCAAGCAAGCATATAGCAGTGCTCCACAGATGAAAGCAATGAACAAAATTCTCAATCAATAATCAGTGACTGCTTTACAAACAGGACATGATTCCTACTCCTATGTACTAGAAAAGTTCGTTTTACCTCTCTGTGAAGCATGTCCAAAGCTTCCTGCACATTGTAGGTGTAGTTTTCAGGAGAATATCGTACCTGTTGAAGCAAGAGGATTGAATTTTGCTATCAGTTTACTCAAGCAGGCACAACAGTGACTGGCTAGAGTTGGCTAGCTCTCACAGAAGACTCTCACAGCGCCATTCGTGTTTCTAACTCTTGGGTCAAGTGTAACAGAGCCTTAAGGCAAAACTATCCCACCTCTGCTTTTCTTCTTTTCCCATCACAGCTGTCTCACTCACAAGAAAAGATCTAGCGGCCACTGGATACGACTGAGGGAGCAGATTCAGGGGGCATTATCAGGCACCACCACATCCTCTAACCCCAAGCTTGCTTGGGCCAGTCTTAAAAGCATGGCTCACTAACGGGCACTGTCTTTGGGAGACATCAGTATGTGTGAAAGTAAGTTTGTTTCTGCTGTATGGAAAATTAGCAACATGCCTCCCATATGTTCCTTGCCTGCCACAAATAGTAACTGGCAATGCTTAGGCATTTGTCTGAGAATATATACTTGCTTCTCAGTGGTGAAATTTTCATGTTCTATTTAAGTGGTTTAAACCCTCTAATTTAATTGACTCAAACAATCCAACTTTTATTTCCTCACTTGTGGAACTATTTGACAGTCAAATAAACCACGAGAAACACCTATCTTATTTTCAGTCTTAATTCTCTTTCATTCAATTTCAAGCAGAAGGCCATTGAGAGCCTCATTGGCCTACTCCACAAAACTAGACAGCTCGGTTCCCTTATTCATTTCCTAAATCACAACTCACTAAGAACATTGTGGTTGGCACTATTTGTAGCTGTGCAACATAAAGGAAGTATCACTGTGATCTTTGGATGCAGATATGCTATCTCCTTGCCACCCTCACTCATGTGTGATTGTCATTCTGCATCTAGGTCCGGAGCAAAAGGTAGGAAGGGTTAATTTCCTCCTTCCTTGTCTTCTTTTATAACTATGCTGCTTTGCTGTTTTTCCTGGTCTGAAATTAATCACGCAGAATGAAAAGCATGTGCTCTGCTGCTTGTAAGTAGGTAAGACTCATCACTAAGTGAGGAGTTTGCCACAGCCTTTCACCTTCTCTCACGTACCACAGGCTACATACTGTATGTATATATATTATATACAGGTAAGATATATATACTATATTATATATAATTACATCAGCGTGAGCTATGGGTAGAACCATTCCCATAGAACTGAAACTCCTAAGACAGTACCAAGTCAGACTTAGGAGTGTGACTGTGCACAAGGTAAAGAAGTGCAAAAACCTTTGACCTTTTATCTAATGGCAAGTTATCTTAGTTAACAGCAAAACAAAGCAGCAATGCTTATGTAATTTACAGGTGTCCTAAAGATATCACTTCATTTATCATAACATCAAGTTGAATGACCTGATAGCTACATCCCAGAGCTACGCAAGTAAGACGCTGCCTTATTGTGGTCTCACCCCCTGAGTTTTGCCCTCTCACTCACTGCATAGAGACCCCACACCCAGGCTGGCCCAGCCCACACTAGAGGCAGCAGGGGACTTACTAGATCGTTGCAGAATTCACACAGGTCATTTCCTCCTATGAAAAGTGTGATGAGCTTCCAATCAGTCTGAAAATTTATTCTCTGCACACAGAAGGAGATGGAATGGAAAGTTATTAAATTAAAACAAAACAACAACAACAAACACCAAAAAAAAAAAAAGAAGAAAGGGAAAAGGGACAGGCAACATACTATCACAAACTTAACATTTTTCGGGGTACCTGGCCACAGTTCTCTAAACATCAACAATAAAATGAATTTGTAGTCATGACTAAAGGTGTAGAAACTAAATAAGGTCTAAATAAGGTTTAAAGTATCAGTAACACCATGCAAAACTATTTTATTTGGAAAACTATTGCTCAAAAGCCATGTGTATACTTTTCTTAGCAATATCTTGTCTATATACTGAGAGACTCCTCCTGCAGTTCTAGGAATAGATCTTCATTGCTAAAATGATGATATATGTCCTACTGTGTCATGAATAATGCAGCTATCCTGCTGGAAAACCCTGGCAGGCATTATATTTCAGTCTTGCTGTGAGACACACTGCAAAGAATAGAGCGGCAATATTAAGTCTATCTAACAATACTGGTAAAAAATTATAGCACTTTTTCCTCTGGAGGCATTACAAAGGGCTAGGTAATGCAAGGTAATTATGCTGCAGTAAACACACACACTCTTAGCTTTGAGGAAAGGTTCGATATGCTCAATACCACATAGCAGGTGCTGTACTCAATATCTTAACACTTCAAATTCAGTGCAAAGCACCACTAAGAAAAGTAGCAATAGTACATTAGCCTCAAGTGGTTTGAAAACATCTATCTTCAAAGGCAGAAGGCAACATTTCCCAATTACTAAACGCACTCTTCAATAGTTTGGTCTCAAAACGTATTTACCCAAATTAAAAGAGGGGAAATTTTTCCTCCTGCATTAACCAAGTATTTTAAAGAATAGGGGAAAAAAAGGGACTCTTCAATCAAAGATATATGACATCCAATATGAACATTCTTTCTAGTTAGAAGGAAGTTTAGTAAATAAGAGGTATTTGTATTCATTTCTGTTGCATGACGTTTCCAAGCTGATAAATACAACAGAATAATACTTAGAAGCCTTGTATGGTTTGAATGAAAACCATCCAACCGCTTCATTGTTAGTTGCTATCCCTTTTAATCTCATTTCAGATACAGACAGAGTGAAATCTTGTTTACAAGAAAGTGAATAAAAAAGAAAGGCACTGCAAATATTATTGCCAATATGCATTCAGCAGAGTATTTATACTAGAAATGCACACAGTTGTTTTGAAGGCTTTTTGGGTGACTTCCAAATGCACAATTGGAAAGCCAAAATAACGTCATGTAACTTACGTCACTGATTACGTAGCACATTTGTCAAATTTCAAATAGCAAACATTCAAAGCACCAGTTGAGGTGAAAAACATGCAAGTGATCCTCAGCCTAATGCATGTTTACTGACCATTAATCAAATGATTCCTAACAACAACTGTGCAAGTCAAAAACCAGTTGATGACTAAGTAAAAGAAGGGACTAAATTGTTTTTAAAGATAACAAGTCCTTTCCTTACTTCACATGTTTACTCCACATGATTTGTCACTTGAAAAGCTTGCCCACAACATACTAGCAGGTATCATTGCTGATGAAAAAAACATGAGCTCAGCAGATAATTAACAGTACCACAGCAAAATCCAGCAGAGAAAAAGTTCTGTCATCTTACAGGGTGACATAGGTTGGAGGGGAAGAAACAGCACTGAATTACCAAACACTTGTGGTAGAAATTATAAGATTACATACAGTTTGGTAGAGTTTGATAGTAACTATCACATGCTGGTACAAATTCATTTAAGACAAAGCCATAGGTTATTTTGTACTGACTTGTATTCCGCACTAGGGAATATTACACTGTACACAGTTGTACCCGTAGCTTTAATGTTCAGCACCTGCTGTTGGTCTGTTAGAAAATAATGATGCCATATAACTTCATTCTAAAGATATTAATAACACGTTAAACTCACAGTATCATTCTTCATGAGGTCCACCAGTCTCCTAACCTGTGCAGGAACATGCCTAAAAATAAGAGAAAAATAAAATCATAAAAGTAAAATTATAAAAATAAAAAAGGAGTCCTCCATAGCCAGCAAGGCAAAGAGGAAAGATAATGAATGGACATCCCTCACACAATGGCTAAAAAGCCTGGGACATTCAAATTTTCATGGAATGAAAGGTATGGTACCTAAAAAGGCTAGATTCTGAAAAAGTGAGGGGGGAGGGTGGGTGGAAGAGAAAACAATTTGTATGCAACAGGCACTTGACCACTTTGCAAGTGCTGCATAGTTACACTTTTTACAAGCTATATAGAAAATGCACTGTGCTACCACAAAATAAATGCATTTTGCTCCTTCCTGGCATCATACAGATGCTATTGATACACACATTACTGAAGCATTCATGCACTTACCAATGTTATTACATGGCCTCAAGCCACTGAGGCACATCTTATAAAAAGTGTTCCCAAGAGAATAAGATACAATACAAATTTCACTGCAGACAGAGTACAGTGGTCTCTAGTTAATTCCCAGCTCTGCCACAGACTGACCATAAGTAATCCATAATTTTCCTTTAGTTTCTCTAAGAGCTCTTGTTCCTGCTTACAAGAGGGTTTGAATATACCTCCTATAAAACAGGGAAAAATTTTCTCTGCCTCACAATAGGGATGTGCAGCTTTCTGAGTAGTGCTTGTAAAGCGCTTTGGGCTTCTTGGTTGAAAATACTAGGGAAACCATTGCTTTTGCTCCTAATTTATTTGACATAAATTAGAAACATTGCAAAGTCCCCATCACATTTCTTAGCCTTCATGCTAGAGATGGGCTAAAGAAATATGTTTGGATTTGTCTATCAACATTGTCGCACTCCTGCCAAAGCCCAGGGTTTGGGCCTTTTTCAGTTAGAATGGAGTTTTAAAGAAAAATCAGCTTTCTATTAAAATTAAAAGTTTTCCTCTTACTCTGCACGATCCCCTGCCACAGCTTGGTTGAATGCAGCATTTTCTGTAGTCTCCCTTCCAGTGCCGGTGGAATATCCTCTCAGGGATGGGTTGAACTCACGAAAAATGTCTGCAGAAAGAGACAGCACCCTGAGATGTTGCTTACTCCAGCAAGTAGTAAACGAGGTTATAAAGATTAGACTTTAGTAAAAGACCATTAAAAAGCATTAAGAGATATTTATAAAAAATACAGCCTTTAAGTATAATAAACATGGAGATTCGTCACCACAGAACAATTTCCTTGCCTTCAAGATTTCTGAATTTTATGAATTCAGTTATCTCATGACCTGTCGTGATCATCTGGGCTAGCAATGCCATTTTGCCTGGTAAGCAAGGCTGAGTAACCCTACACTCAGGCAGGAGACTCTAACTGCAGATGAGTTGGAATCAAACCCTTTAGAGTGATCTCCCCAGTTGTATTAACCCCAAAGACCTAAGATTCCCTTCTAGATCTTAGGTTACAGACCAGCCTTACAAACACCCCAGATATAAAATGAGTTTACCTCTAAGAACCCCGTAAAATCTGATCTTGTAACGTGATTCTGCTCTTGCCCAGAACAACTTTCCCATACAGTCAAAACAGCTTCTTTAGGCTATGACCTAAGATCTTTGATTCAGCTCTCCCTAACACATTTTGGACAGAACTGGCAGAAGAATACTGAAACAATCAAACTCCTAGGAATTAACAAAACACGTAGTTAATTCATGCACAGCAAATTATAGCCTGGTCATTACACAACTTTTGCTCAGGGCTGGACATTGAATACAAAGGGATTCAATGTAACATGACAGATCATAATACAAATTGTAAACCTTTCCTCATGTCTTCTATAATAACAGTTGCTTTAATAAAAAGCTCTAGATATTTACCAAGTTCATGGGAATAGGCACTTACTTGCCAGTGTCGTGACTGTGCTTATGTTTTCATTTCCTCCGATACTGTTAAAAAGAAAGAACAAGGAAAAAGTGTTCCAATATAAGATGGACTTGGTAAGGCAGCGGACTAAGTAAGACAGCTCCCCCTCATGGGGTTTCTACACGTGTACACAGCATGTTCTCTGGTGGCGGCACAAAGTCAAAGCAAGCTCTTTCTGTGCATGTCAACGGGGTCACAACATCAGAGGCTCCGTCATAATCACAATAATCATACCGAAAGCCCTGTACACTACAGCTGGCCTTTGAATTCTCTTACATGCCTTGGCACGTGTTCAAACCTAGCTGAAAGAAATGAGATTTTTTAAAAGCGGTCATCTTTACTATTGTTGTCCCTATTAAAATATTTATTCCATTTTTAGTCAACAAATCCTTTGTATCCATAATAAATTCTAAAAGCATGCATGTCAGAGTCGTAAGTACACTCAGTACCTTTTTTGCCCCCCGTTTCACTCAGCTAGAAGAATACTAACAGACTAGTAAAATTCAACATATGCCTATAAGCTCTTTACTCTCCTTCATGCTGTATAAAATTTTAGTATACTTCTTCCTCCAAATTGCCAGGAGATTATTATTAGGGATCAAAATGCAAAAAGTTGGACTTCGGGCACCTCTATAGTATCCCTCTAATTTGGAACAGAATATTTTTAAGTGCATCAGTACCTCTTCATACTTCTAACAGGCCTGCAGTGGCACACCTGGGTAAGAAGTGATGAATAGAAAAATCATCCTGACGGGTTTGCTGTTAAACCATGCAATTGTGGAACAACAAGTGAACATAACTGCTTTTCTTCAGAATTGCTTTTTGACCTATCTAATAAAACACTGCATATATAAGAGGCCTCTAGTGACTCATAACTGATAAGCCTTTCTGCACAATGCAAGCAATATTGGGAAAGGGTTAAGGAAGCAGATACAGTGTATGAAACAGCTGCAGCAAAAAAAAAAAAAAGATGCCATTTTGACGTTTTTGTAGACCACTGATTTTAAATAAGATGAATGGGTGATGCGGGCCACAACAGGGAAGAGCAGATAGGATACAGAAAGAGCAGGGACAGAAATGCAGAATGGGGAAGTGGTGCAATGCCACTGGGATCTAGAAGTCCTCTTTGCAATAACTATGGCTCTCTGAGGAGAAGACCCTGTCCTAACAAGGACCCTTTTTCATCCATGAATCCAGGCCTGTTCCTGCCATGCTATATCATACTCTAGATAGCCACTAGTTTGAATGTTTTATTTATCATGTGCAATAGCACAACCACGTGCCTCCACGCAAAATATAAAGTCACATTCTCTCTACACAAGCCTCTATTGGCTACAAAAACAACGTCACATATCAAAACACAAGAAAATGGATTCCCTCCCACTAAGGGGGAAATTTCTAGGACTTACCTCCAAGAAACACCTCGGTATTGAGTCAGGACATCCAAAACATCGTGAGGTTTGGATGCTGCCCCATTACCTGCCTGGAAGCAGAAGAAAAGAGGAGTTTGCCTTCAGAAAATAAGACTTGCTACAGTAACCAGTTCTCTGACTGACCTAGTGAAAATAATTAAGAAGTATATTAACGAAGCAAGCTACGTCATCTTCCCAAAATATAACTGATTCTTGTTCTCAAGAGCATCCAGGGCTGAGGGTATTTTGACTCCGCTCCAGTGAATTACCCTCTTCTATCAACTTCTTGATTAGATCAAGTGGGAAAAAAATAAGTTGAGAATATTCAAAATACTCATATAATTCTAAATTTACATAAGGAATAAATAAGATGGTCCTGAATGAATAATTTATTGTAATGTTCCTCACATTAATAAGTGGTGCAGTGATTTTATATCTTCCATCCCTCAGTTTCCCCAAGAAAGGAGATTACTAGGATTTAATGTGGTAATTAGCACAGAACACGTAAGAAACATGAATTATGACATGCACCATCAAGCAATTGTCACTGATTGGAGAATCATAGCCAGCATAGGGGTAACGAGTTTACATATTTTTTTTCAATACTGTTTCTGGAACTATCTCAAGATAAGTTACACTTCACACACCTGATGATTTATTGCAATTTTACTGAAATACTCAGTATAAATGGATACAGTTTTGCTGGCTTTGGTATTATCATATATACATATTTGTCATATATATATGCACATACAAACACAACTAGCTGCAAGTTTTGCTTTCTTTCTATTTATGCTGCTTACTAATAGCTTTGAAGGCCAAAACCTTGGGAGTTGCCTAGAATCATTAAAGAAAAGCAATTGCTGCAAGTCCACCCTAGAAGGCTGATTTTGCTGCTGTGCAATCTAATCTTGTGGCTCTTCCTTGTGTTGCGCTTCCTTGCGTGGACTTTAAATGGGAACTGTGCACTCAGATTAGACTCATGATCTGATTACCAGTCAGTCAAGGTGGAGTATGGAAAGGAATATGTGGGGAAAAAAAAAGGTTTGGCTCAATAGGGTGTAACTGCATGTATTCTATTTCTCAGGTTAAACATTCAGAAATGCTTTTTCATTACTTGCAACATGGTTATCCAGTGATCTTTACTTACTGTGAGTGAATCTCCCAGGGCAGCAATCACCCGAATATCTGCTGGTCTCAAATTATGAACTAATAAATAAAAGATAAAGGTAGTGTGAGGGAAAGAGGAAAGAAAGAAAATTTCAAATTTTGATGGTTATCTGAATTTTTCTTTAGAATAAGTACAAACCGTTGCAAAGAGAACATTTTGATATTCATAACAGCATCAGCTCAGAATGACAGACACTGAGAGGCATCAAATGAGAAATGGTTCTTGGTACCATAGCTGGGCATTGGCTACAGTGACAACAGAGGCGGTAAGATTTGTGCTTGTTCAAATTCCTTTTAACCAGTGGAAATGAGTGAAAAGCAGGCACAGCTCTGGTGCCAGCATGGGATGGAAATCTGGGGACAACCACAGCTTCTGAAGGAAGACAAAACCCGCCCAGGGACAGAATTCCACATTGCTTTTTGCAACCCAGACTGCACTGACAAAACTACTTCACATGTACCAAGTTTTCACATCCTCTGCAACTGAAGTACCTGACTACCTCCTGTCTTTTCCCCTGTCACTTCTTTCTTTGTACATGGAAGGTGCAGTTGCATAAGCTTTCACCATCCTTGAGGGAGAACTTGCATCTTGCATATAACTACTACAGCGATCCAAAAAGGATCTTAAAAGCCACAGTGAGCAGGATGCACTGCTTCAAAGAAAAGCGTACCTTTCTTAATAAAACCCAGCTCCTGTTCCATTTCTATCATTAAATGAAGTAGCTCTACAATAAAATTGCATAGGACTGTACCTGAAACTGGAACGGTATCAGAGGGATCCCGGTCAAAACAGGGAATATTTGTTCCATAAGCCCTCTCCTGCAAAGACAGGCAGGACAAGACTTTGCATCAGACTCACTATTCTCCAATCACGATAAGCCATTTATGTTTCAGAGCATTACACTAACAAATTTCCCACTTATGTGCTTTGTATACATCCACCCAGCTCAGCCTGTCCTCAGGCTGCACCTACAATCGCTCTTTGAAGGCAGACAAAAGCTCTGTCTGCTCAGAAGTCGCATGGCCATGTTAGTGCAGCACAGCTCTTGCCTACCAGCGGGGCCAGATATTTCAGACTCTGTGCCATGCTGTGCTCAGCTCTGCAACATTTTGTGTGGCCATACCCCGAGCGAGGCGAGCTTGCACCTTTTTCTGTGAGAAACTGTTTGAACATCCCTGGAATATCCCAGCACAAAACCATGCCCCTGTTAGCAGGCCACGAGCCTGTCTTCTCCATGTGCAGGTCTCTACGTGCAGCCAGGGATTCACCCTCCCGACTCTTTTGGGTTGTTGACTTCTGATGGAAATGCCCCCAAGTTCTATTGTCAGTGAAAATTGCCAGTGTACCAAAGCAGACCCTTGCACAAGACCCAAGGACAGATGTTTGCAACAATTTTCTCTACAGAACTCCTTAAGAAGACTAACTTGCCTAAGGAAAATAAATTTGTGCATCTTATCCCATTGCTTCATTTTGTTTTTTTAAATTAAAAAGAAACACACACCACAAACCCAACCCAACCCAACAACAGGCCACAAACATAACACAGTGTCGCTTCTTATCTCCTACACTGTAACTACTGCCAAAAATCAGAGTGGTAGGTACCACTGGCCCGTGCAGAGGGGTATGCACCCTGAGTGACTAATAAAACAGTGGACGTTATATTAAAATGGGAGGAGAAATGTGTATTCTAATGACATACAGCCTGTTCTGAGCGCAAATGTGGTATAGACACTGTTCTGGGGCATGAAAATGAGCATTGTCATCTCCCTCTGGAGCTGCTTGGGAGCACCAAGTTCTGCCCAGAATCAAAGTGCCATGACTAAAAAAATACCAAGGCTATTTATCTCTGCATATCTAATCTGCAACTACCTCACAAAAAAAAAAACAAAAAACAACCAAACAACAACAACGAAAAACACCAAAAACAAAAAAAAAAAAAACAAACCCCACATTGTTCTTTAGCTTTACTATGGCATAAACAAGATGAAATCAGACCCACACAGTGGTATCATGCTGATCTGATCTAGTTTCCTCCAGGACTAAATGGCCCTATTTTCACTATCTTCTTATATCAGAGAAATTAACACTGTTACCCAGATGTTTTAAAAAGGCAGACTTAGTTTAGGCTGGCTGAACACATCTACTTCAAATCACATTCTACAAAATCCACCAAGGAGAAAATGTGCTATTAAGCATCTGAGTGTTTAGTCAAGCATGGAAATAAAGAGCTGGAGTTTTGTGTTTAGATTTCTAAGGTAGCATTGTTTAATTGGGATACAATACACTCTCACCCACCTGCCCCACTTCCTCAAATACATTCAGTCCATATGATGCCAACAGTCCTACTATACCTGAGATACTTCTTTGGCGTTTGATGTCTCTGGGGGAGATGTGTAGTTACTATTTCTGTATGTGAAGAAGTAGGGATTTTCCTGCAGAATGAAGAGAGCATGTTTAACAACGGCAGTGGAAACACAGTCAGCTGATGTTAAAGTCTTCCAGTGAGGTTTTCCAAGAGAAGAAAATCTTAACAGTATTCTGGTTTTGAATGAGAATTGCACTAGTGAAGTAAACCACCTTAGACCTGAAAATTAAGCCCGGGTATGCTCTAGGCACAGCACCACCTCTTGCCTTAAACCTGACATCAGACAAAACACATAACTCAGTTTCTTTGATGCTTTAATTACTGTTCAGTGAAGCTTTTAGATACCAGTAATATTTTATTGCTATTAAGTTATTGAAGTTAGAACTTAAACACAAAAGCATTCAAGAACTTGTTCTTTGAACCAGAGATGCTCAGACCCTGAAAATACTGCTTGGATCCAGGGACTACAATGGTTAAATCTGGCAGGAGACAGAATCAAATCACAGAAGAGCTAAACTGTATAAAATATGTGGATTGAATTTCATTGCTGACACAGATTTTAATACTGATAATAGACCCGTGATATCTGCAATTAATAAATTCTGATTAGCTAGTTACATTTTGAATAAAAAATATCTGACACAGTAAGCTGATTTAACTAGACTTTGTCAGAAGTTCTTGTTTGCAGAGTTTCATCTTTAAAAAATAAAGAGTCTGTGTCAACAAACTTCAAGAACAATGAATTACTAATAGTGCAATATCTCAGGTAAGTGCACATTCCCAAGAACTTCCAAAGATAACAACAAGAGTATTTGAAGACTTGGAAATTCTGCATGAAGTGTAATAAGGAAACCCTTTTACCTGAGATGGACACTGGACCTGAACCTTTTTTGTGAAATCGTAAGGGTGCTTCTGTCCAACTGGCTCCATCTAGAAAGAGAGAGAACAGAAGAATTGTACACATGTTGTAGGGGGGAGGGAAGGGAGAAAGCAGCGATGCAAAGGCTCTAGTGCCTCGAGTTTTCCATCAGGTCTGTGTATATATTTAAAAACTTGTTTTGCTTATGGTAAATATTTAGCTGTGTATAACATACCAGATGTACACCTACAAAAGCAAGGAAATGAAATCAAGGTCTCTCACATGATTAGACCATCATGGTTAAGCATCCACACATTAACTCTGCTGTAGGGACTGCTGAACCTGTAGGTGTTTTTCCCACAAGGCAGCACTGATCTCATACCACAGTACTCAACTGCTTGCAGTCAAGTCACTATTTATCAGCTTAAGCACAGTAAATGTGGAGATGCTTTAGAGAGCATAGCTTAAACCATCCTCAGGATTAGTTTCCCCTGCTTATGGTATGCATTTTACACCTTGCTGAGATTTGCAAGCCAGTTTTACTTCCCAGCTGGGCTGAGTATAAGAAAGCAAAAGACGGACTGCCAAAGCTCTGCTGCCAGGTAACAACTCTTTGCAACAGTCTGTCCATCCTCCTAGGCCTCATCTGCCACAAGCCTTTTGTCTTCTCCCAGGTTGTGAAACCACACTCATGAACACTTGAGAAAGGCACCACTGGGAGATCTTTCTTCAGTTTTCCACAGTTTATCGTTTTCATACAAAAATATAAAGAAAGTAAAGACTTTTGAGTGGGAGGAAAAGCAACTCTGGGTAGAATGAATCTTGAAGTGAAAATGGTATTACTGAAGCTCCTTGGAAAATGCAGCTTTTACTCAGATTACATGTTGAAGGCTTGAGTAAGTCCACATCACTTTACCTCAGAGGCAGAAAGGACAAACTCCCTAATATTAAGGGAAAACTAAAAATCTTCCATTTGGCAATACATTCATGTTGCATTAACTTTTTTCCTTCTATTTATGAGCACTATCTCTGTGTACTCCCTCTGCTGCAATTCATGTTGCCACAAAGTCAGAAACAAGGAGCGTAACGCATTAAGATCAGTAAGACCAATCCTCCAGTGGCTGTACAGCATGCAACTAAAAGCTTGCTAATTTATCCCACCTTTCAGAACTATTTCTTTATGTACATTTTGACACATTAGCCAACATGAAACTCTGCACAGAGACTTGTCCATGGGACCTGATGAAATTCATCCACGGGTCCTGAAGGAGCTGGCGGACCAAGTTGCGAAGCCACTTTCCATCATATTTGAGAAATCATGGCAGTCTGGTGAAATTCCCGCAGATTGGAAAAAGGGGAACATAACCCCAATATTCAAAAAAGGGAAAAAAGAGGAGCCAGGAAACTATAGGCCAGTCAGTCTCACCTCTGTGCCTGGCAAGATCATGGAGCAGATCCTCCTGGAATCTCTGCTAAGGCACATGGAAAATAAGGAGGTGATTGGAGACAGCCAACATGGCTTCACCAAGGGCAAATCCTGCCTGACAAACTTGATGGCCTTCTACAATACTGCTACGAACTTGATGGATAAAGGCAGAGCAACAGACGTCATCTACCTGGACTTAAGCAAAGCGTTTGACACTGTCCCGCATGACCTCCTAGTGTCCAAATTGGAGAGTCATGGGTTTGATGAATGGACCACTCGGTGGATAAGGAACTGGCTGGATGGCCGCACTCAAAGAGTTGTGGTTAATGGGTCAATGTCCACGTGGCGGCCAGTGACGAGTGGTGTCCCGCAAGGGTCAGTACTGGGACCAGTACTATTTAACATCTTTGTTGGAGACATGGACAGTGGGATAGAGTGCACCCTCAGCAAATTTGCCGATGACACCAAGCTCGGTGGCGCGGTTGACACGCTGGAGGGAAGGGATGCCATCCAGAGGGACCTGGACAGGCTTGAGAGGTGGGCTAATGCAAATGGCATGAAGTTCAACCAAGCCAAGTGCAGAGTCCTACACCTGGGACGTGGCAATCCCAGGCACAAATACAGGTTGGGCAGAGAATGGCTGGAGAGCAGCCCTGAGGAGAAGGACTTGGGAGTGCTCATGGATGAGAAGCTCAACATGAGCCGGCAGTGCGCGCTGGCAGCCCAGAAAGCCAACCGTATCCTGGGTTGCATCAAAAGAAGTGTGAGCAGCAGGTCACGGGAGGTGATTCTCCCCCTCTACTCTGCGCTTGTGAGACCCCACCTGGAGTACTGTGTCCAGTTCTGGAGTCCTCAACATAGAAAGGACATCGAACTGTTGGAACAGGTCCAGCGCAGGGCCACCAAGATGATTAGAGGGATGGAGCACCTCTCCTATAAGGACAGGCTGAGAGAGCTGGGACTGTTCAGCCTGGAGAAGAGAAGGCTCCGGGGAGACCTGATAGCAGCCTTCCAGTATCTGAAGGGAGCCTACAGAAGAGCTGGGGAGGGACTCTTTTGTCAGGAGGTCTAGTGACAAGACAAGGGGTAATGGTTTTAAATTGGAAGAGGGGAGATTTAGATTAGATATTAGGAAGAAGTTCTTTTCTGTGAGGGTGGTGAGGCACTGGAACAGGTTGCCCTAAGAAGTTGTTGATGCCCCATCCCTGGAAGTGTTTAAGGCCAGGTTGTATGGGGCTTTGAGCAACCTGCTCTAGGGAGAGGTGTCCCTGCCCATGGCAGGGGGGTTGGAACTTGATGATCTCTAAGGTCCCTTCCAACTCTAACCATTCTATGATTCTATTCTACGATTTATATTTGTTGGTCACTTTCTGACAAGGAATTATTTGAAACTCAACACTAACAGCACGAAATAGTAACTACCGCAACGAATCACTTCACTTGTTCACACACCTTGCAAGGTGCTAATTATATCACAATCACACCCAAAGGAGTTGACCACTGTTTTAGATTCCTCAGTGAATATCTGCTCAGTTTGCAGCAGCTGCCAGAAGCAGCAGATTACAGAACAGACAGGATTGAAGACACTGAAAAATACAGCAATAACAGGCTTGATGTCACCAATACATTCTGCGCAGGGATGTAATAATCTGTTTTACTTGTTTCATCAACGGAAAAATTCAGAGAAATAGAGAAGAGGTTAAGAGGTTTGCAGAGCTAGATATTCTTTACAAGAAGCCTTTGAAGAAACAGAACTGGTGCTTTTTCTGAGAGAGACAAGAATAAAAAGAATATCCCTGAAACATGCAAAATAACGAAGCTCAGAGAAAAGATGCATTGGGAGCTGGTATTTTCTTGTCCACCTCAGACAAATCAAAGAAGCTATTTAATGACATTCTTAAAAGAAAAATCTTCTTCTAGCACAGAATGATCTCACAGAACATGGAACAATATTGGCATTTCTTGGCTAGGAATGAATTTCAAACAAGTATTATACACCTGTATGTTGTTTTGGAGATGAGAACAAATTTCTCCAAGAGCCAATTCATTCTGAGTGGCTCAGGGACACTCTTCTCCCAGCAGAGACCAACAGCTTCCATGCAGCAGATCTGCAATATCCTAGTCAGGAAATCAGGCACCAAATCTCATTGTGGTCAGCCAAAGGCTCCCCTGAATTCTAGCACATCTGTCATGCAGGCTGGTGAGTACGCGGGTCTGCTCTGGTACTGCAGCAGTTTTTAAGTCCCTAAGTAAACCCCTGAACACAGAAGAGAGGCACTGGCAGCCTCCTGCAGCACTGTTCCCATTCGGGTTCTTGCCTGGTTTGAGTTTCTCTCTTGGTTGATAGATAAGTTTTTTTGTGGCCTTTTTTGTTACACAAAAGAATGCCAAACACAAGCGCAAGAGATTCTTGTCCAAGTTATTTACACATGAGTAGAGCTATGTCCTGAGATATATTTCCAGAGGCAAAATTGTAGGCATTTGCCAAAATTAATGAATCAGGCTCTCTGTAGTAACATAAAAGCTGTCCAAGTAACCAACCAACCTCTCTCACCTTTTCCTAGGTACCCAATGTCATTTTGCTGACTGTTCTCTGATGTGCTTAATGTATGAATTGCGTAGTTTTTAGATAGCTAGAAATGCTTTGGTGAAATATCTAGCCATACCTAGGACAATTCCTGGGCACCTGCTAGCTCAGCTTCTTCTCAGCCAGATTGAAGTGCAATCCAGCTGCCAATTGTCACCAGATTTTCAAGGTTTTGCCCTTTGGTCAAGGTTGGTAAGAAGCCTCCGAACAAGGTAAGGGCAGCCAGCAGGAGGAAGGAAAGTCTCTGAAAGCAGTTCTCCACCACCTCCTCATTCTGCTGCGTTTGCTGCTTGGCAAGCCATGATCTTGATTTCCTATCAGTTCCAAATACTGCATTGTGTACTGTTTTTAAAGCAGTCAGCATAAACCATTAGCTGGACTTCCCAGTAGAATTAGAATGACCTTTAACAGGTGAGGACATAAAATCATCTTTCATATCATCTGTTTTTACATCATGCCAGAAAATCATGACAGGCAGGCAAGGAACCTGCCCAAGGAGGTGCATTTCAGATGATTGCCAGCTGTACTAAGAAAATTCCGCAAAAGCAAGGAAGAGGTGGAAAAAGAAGTCGTGAAGGGAATACTACCATTCCTATAGCCTCCCCTCAGACCACTAGCAAGATGTGGGTTTGTCATATTTTGCTTTTCCTCCAGATCATGTAGGCTGTCCCCTCACTAGAGGAACCACTTCACACTGAGGAAAAATACCAAAATAAAGTTTGTATTTTTCTCCTTTACGACAGCTTTCTGGTTTGGGTGGTTGCCCAGCATGCACGCTTCCCGAGACTGGGTAACTGGCTCTAACACAGTTGCATAGTTTTTCACATCTGCTGTTTCCATGAAACGTTCCTAGCAGTTAAATCGACAAGAACAGAGTAGAGTAACAGACCAAAGAATGAGATGCTGAGAGACAAAGAGCAGAAGGAAAAATTAAATCTGTGCAGAGAAGGGGGAAACAAGGACAGAAAAATGAAGCAGAGGGAAAGAGGAAGGCTCTTCTGGCGGCAAAAGCCATAAGGAAAAATAACAATCCTCTGAAGGGACAGAAGGAATTTGTTGCAAACAAAGTGTAAGAATTTGAAAGGGTGGGAAAGAGAAATCAGTTCTGGGTTAGCTGAGTATGTTTGCATGAGTTATTAAACTTTGAGAGAGAAATCCCCTTCTACAGATCCTGGATTTGAAGGAGGCAATATAGCTGTTTCGGAAGGGGAATGATACCATCACAAATCCTTGCAAAAAAACTTCAAGATGCCTAACAGTGGCATTCTGCATAAACTGAAATCTAGAAAGCTGGACAGTAAGAAGCCACAGAAAAAAAGAAAAAGAGGAAAGAACTCTAGTCTAGACTTGGGAAAAAAATATGAAAGTGAAACCCATTAAAATCACATGGACTCTGCTAACTGCAGAGTCTGGTAAAAAAGACGGTCATTACTCAAAGCTGGAGGCCAGTTACCAACTGAGAAATCCAGAAAACATATTATTTTACAGTGACCTATCACCACAGTTAGATGGATCTCAGATTCTGACAAGTTTGGTTCAGCGGGACCCAAAGAATTCCTGCTAGAGGCACAAAATGGGCGGGCATACTGTGGTCCCTTCTCTAGTCCAAAGCATTCATTTTCTTCACTAGCTGAAAAAATATTCAGCATTTCATTTTAAGAATTTGCTGATTGAAAAATCGTGCTAACTGGATGTAAAGAGCCACTTTTGCCAGCAAATCGGATGTTCGTATTTGTGTGGCTTGCCAACTAGCTTCACTATTTATAATGGTTATCATCTGAGGAGGATATGCCACCACTTTCTAGCTCCTTACAGATCATGTCTAAGTGAAAGCAACTGTGTGATCTAGGTAAGTATCTCCAGCACTGATGGGGACACTGAGACATGGGCAGTTAAAGTAACTCATTTTTATTACCATAGAACTGCCACAAAAAGAGAGAATGTTTAAGTCACGCTTCAGGAACCTTGACTTTCGGCATCTGCTTTGCTTGTTAGACCAATGAAAGTAATCACCTAGCAAGGCCAAGGCAAAAGAATAATAAAGAAGCCAACGTGCATCTTTCCTTGGAATCTACTTTATGATAAAAGAAGCGAGGTAGGAACTTTAGTATCATCATGAGGAATGTCATAGATAACGGTAAAGGAGATAACGGAATGCAGCTCGATGATTCCAAGGTCAGAGATTCAACAGCTGATCAATTTTTAACTCTCCAGCTCCTACTACCTAACTAAAGTAGTACTAAGTTTAACTAAAAGATAATGTCTTTTATTAGAATGACTGTATGTTTTTTCTCGCTATATCTGGTTTAATAAAAGTCTCTTCCTCCAGATCCTGCAACTTTACATGAAAAGGGCTACAACAGCAGAGCTACTACTAGAATTAGCATAAAAGGAAACAAGAACATGCCAATCTGAATGGATTTATTTAAAATGCAGTTTACTAAAACACTGTTGCAATATAGCCTTTTTTCCCTTCATGCTTAGGATAATTTGGACAGACAGGAGTAGTGGGCGCTCTCAAACGAAAATCTTACTAAAAATGTGGACTGCAAAACAAAGAAAATGTAAGTCTAATTAACTAATTAAAAAAAAAAAAAAGACTACAGTAAGATTATTAGAGAAAAAAAAGGAGGATAAGTTTAAATCTTTTAAGTCAGAAGGAACAGTAAAATCAACATCTTAACCAAAGCCAATGATACCAGGGCATATCCAGACATTATCCACACTAAGTAGAAACATCCTACTTTGCTCCAGTAACCTCAAAACCATGTACCTGTTTTTCTGCCTCATTCATATTGAAAAGCAACTCCTGTTTCTTCATTTGTCCCCATCATCAGTTTTAAAATATAAACCCTTCCAGCTGTATGTGCGTCCACTCATAGTCACAAACACAAATGCTGTGTCAGCAGCTCAAGCTTGCAGAAGGAAACAGCTTCCTACAGAACCGGTTGTTGTGTTCAAGCTCAAGTGGGTTGGAGAGAAGATGGTCTTATGAGACTCATTAGTAAAGAAGGGAATGGTTACAGGACAGAGAAGAGAAAAAAGCATAATTACTATAATCTTAGACTAGGACGAACCTCAGTTGTCATGGTGCTGCTGTGTCATGGAGGTGAAACTACCAAAAGAAGGGTCTGTCACAGGTTATTTTCTCCCTGAGACATCCCAAAGGGTTACTTTAGAAACTTTTCTAAATAGCTCTTGATAGTAAGAAGCAGCCACGGAACAGCAAGAGATTTGTCTTGGGAGTGTAGAGCACCTGTGCAATCTTTCTGCACAGCTCAGGATAGCAGTCATGGGATGTTTCTTTCATATATTCTTCCTTCCTGTCTCTCGTTACTACTCAAATTCTAGCTAGTGTGGACTTGCTGCTAAGCATCCATACTAAGTCCAGTAAGCAACAGTGTTTGTGGAACTGCTTACCATGTTGTTCCAGAGGCCCACAGCCATGAAAATACAATCCTCTTCCAGTTTTTCTTCTTGTGTCTGTGATGTGGTAATCAAACCATTCCTGCCCTGAAAGAGAAAGCATTTCAAGCATGAGAAAACAATAATATGAAAAGATAAGACATTCAGCCACAAAAGGTCTCATTCTATAAATGATATTCTTGTGGGTATGAATATTATATCTCTGATACTCTCATTAGGCCAAATGTTGCTGATCTCAGTTACTGATGGTGTGTCAAGACAGAAAAGATACTGTTCCTCTAAGTGATTGCTGTACCTACCACTGTAAGGTAGCAGTGAAGGGGTCACACATCAACAGGACAAGATGACCAGAGCAACAGCAGAGCACAATCACAACAGTGACATACCGGAGATCAGGGTAACACACAGATGTGAGCACACAAATTATTTAGAATAAATAACACTTCTTCCAGCAAACATTTCCATGTATTTAAAAAGTGGGAGCATGCAGAAATTATCATGCTTATTTTTAAAAGAAAGTGACTGTTG
Source organism: Thinocorus orbignyianus (assembly GCA_013400375.1). Classification (NCBI taxonomy): domain Eukaryota; kingdom Metazoa; phylum Chordata; class Aves; order Ciconiiformes; family Thinocoridae; genus Thinocorus; species Thinocorus orbignyianus. The sequence goes on from VXBW01008332.1 coordinate 21,803, forward strand.
GAAGAGGTTGGAAGAAGATTGCACATGGAGGTCCACAGGTCTATCACAAATCAGAGGAAATAAAGAATCCACTTACGACATAAGATGGCATTTAAGGCAATAATCAGAGCAATTTGCTATGAGAAAAAATAATGCCATGGAAGTTAAGTCTGCCATTCGCATACAGGGCAGCCATTGGCAAAACAAGCCTGGCATAAGAAGACAGAGCAGAAAAGAAGGATTTCACAACACAGCAGAGCCCAACCTTCCTGGAAGACAAATTTCTTTTCCCAGTCCATTTTATTTTGATACTGAGCTGAGGAAAGCAATGGAATTACCACAAATTCAAAGAGCGGTTATGATGCCTAGGAACCTCACCATGAGTTACCACTAACCTATTCTACGAATAGCCACTGAATGTTACGTGTTGGATTTTGATACCTCGCTCTGAGTGAACAATTATCTACTAAGTAATATCTTTTCTCTTCATTGCCAGGTCTCAGATAACCTTAACCTTTGAACTTCCCTCTACAGATCACCTCTGGCAAAATTATGTCCAATATCCCAAGCAACCTTACATATATTCAATTCCCCACTGGCTATACCAAATACAAAATCTGGACAAAATTAATTCCCACATTCCCAAACTGCATTAGCTTCGCTGCAGAGAGGTAACTCTACCTTCCAACAGAGTTTACAAAACCTTTCTCTTTCCCTCCCATTTTTAAATACTTCTTGTTACCCTCCTTTTGCCTTTGTTTCCAAATACACATACGCATAATCAGAGATGAATGAGTTGATGACTGCGAAGGTATGGAAAAATTAGCAGCATGGACAGTTTCCAGACAGTCATGACCTAATCTACAGAGGTGCTATGACTTGATTTCTCCAAGGAATATAGCATTCAAAAACCACAGAATTTCTGACTGACACTGTCTGAAGAAAGCTCCACTCTCAGGACCTCTGTGTCAGATCCTGAGGTGTGTTCTGCATGTGCCTGACTACCCTGGTCTCCTGGCATTACTCACAGCCTAGACAGGAAAAGAGCCAGTTGAGTATTGCACTCAATCTCAGCAAATACAGCCCAGAAAGAATGGAGCAACTTGAGTTTACTCACCAGCCTGAGCAGATTTTTTTCTTGGAAAGTAGGCTGAAGAACGACAGTGAAGTCATCCTTTTGATTATACCTCTCAGACTCCAACAGTTTTTCTAAAGCATCCTGAATAGACAAACATTTAATCAGATGAGTATTGTCAGGTAGAGAGTGTTGTGCATGCACAGTTCATCAGGTCTTAAAGTGAACTAAGATTATCTCCATCCCTAATAAACCACAATAATCAAATTTTGTAATCCAGAACAAATACAGTTATTTAATTAAATTGTCTTACACAATAATTGGAAACTCCTTGTAGCTATGAGAAAGCTACACTGATCTCTCATACTTTTCTTTGAAAGAGCAACGAGCTTAGCAAGGCAATGAAATGCCACACTTCTTGCCTCCCTATCATTTTTAAAAGGAATTTCAGCACAACTGTCTTTGTTTTAACAGAAAGTTTCCTCCTCCTAAATCATGTGTCAGGCTGCCGAACAAGACGGATCATTTCTCTGATGGGATATGACAAATTCTATGTTGCCAAAGGCTACATAGTCATTAGAAACTTCAAGAGATACTAAGATCACTCAGGTATAAACAGAACTTCTCTCCAATGTTCCTGATGTAAGAAACAGGGTCAGGATTGCTATAGACATGGTAAAAAGGCTGTTATTCAACTTCCTCGCTGTTATTCCTCCCTTACCTCCTCACTTCAGTCCAATCTAGAAAATTAATAGACATGTCTAGCAATACACGAGCCAAGCACCCAGGAGATGCCATACCTGATAGTACCACCTCAATATGTTTTCATCTAATGCGAAGCGTTCACCAACACAACTGCACTCATTCCTGCCCAGATCGCTGCAGAACAGAATGAAAACCATGAAAGACATTATGAACTTTCAATAAATGAGACAGCATGAACTCTCCTAAGCCACTGACAAGCATATATTGAAGACTAAATTGTTGCATGTATCTAAAATATGGATAGAAGCTCAGTGCTGCAAAAGCATATATATGCTAAAGGATAGCCAAGCAGCTAACCCAGTTGAAAATGGCTGGATGGACTGGAACCTGAGAAATGTTTTTGAGGGGTTTACATGAGTAGAAAGTACCTGTCAGGACCAGGCTCTCTCTCCTTTTCACAGAACTCTAGCTAGACCTATAAAAATGGGAGCTTCCTGTTAACGTGCTTTTATCGCTTCTGGTAAGCAGAAGTAATAGGAACTCAGGACCAGAATCTTATTCAAGCCTAACAGAAGATATTCATACAATAAATGAAGATAATTACATGCCTAAAAATGTGGTTCACACACTACTTTTAGGGCAGAAAATACTTCTAGTTAGTAAGAAATGAATAAATGACAGAACTTTAAAACCCTTCTGTGTCCCAGACTCCAGTTCCTAAAGTTACATACTGACAAGTGACTGGGAGTGGCCAGCCACTATTCTCCTCTTAGATGTAGGCTTAAGTTTTTATCTCAAAACACAGTTCAAAAAGAGGATTTGGTAGCCAAATCATGAGGCCTTTATCTGGGAAACAATCTAGGTCTGAGGCTGAAGTGAACCCAGGACTTTACCAAGGACTGAAGTACAAAGCTTGCAAGCTGGTGGAAATGTTCAACCAGATAAACACAGCTACGTAAAAGCGTACTGACAACAAGAAAGAAATTGCCTTAAATTGAGAATATAAAAATTCCTCAGAGGAAAAAAAAAAAAAAAAGATCTATTTCATTTTGGTTTTGGTTTTTTTTTTAAGACCTTCAATATATGTCAAAGGCCATATTCTTAAAGCCATCTCTTCCACCTCTCGTCTACATGTCTTACATTTTTCCTCTCAGTGCCTGTGCAGGAGAAATAAGCAAGAATGCCCCTGCAATTTCTTTTGACAAGTAAAACTTCTTCTCTGCTTATACTTGTTGTTAAGTACATGGTTATGCAGCAGCCAGACCCTTTCCTTGATTGATGGAATGTCTCCCTGGCTGTATACATGCAAAGCTTGTGAAGCACTTCAGGATGACTATATTAGTACATATGGTGTCTTATGCCACAGGCACAGGAAAAAAAAATTTACTGTGGAGTAAGATGGAGTGTAATCTCATCAGTTGTAAACTACTCCATCAAAACTGTCCGTGTGCGCACTCCTACTCCCTACTAAACAGGGACATAGCTACTCACACTTTTGTTACAAGATATTGAGAAAGGGAGATGGATCAAAGCATCAAGGCACACCATTACCATAAGGAACTGAGAAGTTAGATGTTCTCTATCCTACCATATCCTGAGCCAGAGTAGTCACTTTCACATAGCCTAACAATACGCTTTAAGACCAATTATTCCTTTTGTGAATGTGGGTACCTAAAAACTTAAACTTCAAAAGAGCCTTCGGAGTTTTTGACTTGAGAGTTGCAGGGCAGAAGTAGCACTGATGAAAGAGGTAGGGGTAGGTAGACTATGCAGTCTTGTGACCATAATCGCAGTACTGGGTCTGACTGAGGTGAAGTTAACTTCCTTCATCGTAGACCATGTGGTGCTGCATTTTATGGCTAAAACTTGATAACACACCAATGCTTTGGTTGTTGCTGAACAATGTTTATACAGCATTGAGGCTTTTTCTTTTTCCCCCCATTCTGACCCACCCAGAGAGTAGACTGGGGGTGGGCAAGAGATTGTGAGGGCACACAGCTGGGACAGCTGACCTGAACTGGTCAAGGGGATATTCCATACCATGTAGTATCATTCTGAGCAATAAAAACTGAAGATGAGGAAGAAGAGGGGCATTTTGGCATCCTAGGTTTGGAGATTGGCTGGACTTCACTCCACTTATGGGAGGTGGTGAGGTACGCCTGTGTGTAACATTCATTTTTCTTTCGTCTATTAAACTGTCTTTATCTCAACTCATAAATTTTCCTGCTGGGGGACACTAAAGGGAGAAGTGAGTGAGAGGCTGTGGCTGCTGGCCAGAACCAATCCACCACAACCACAGTGTGTAGTATTTAAATGTAGCCATCCAAGTTGGCAGGATTAGAAGCACCTACTCTTCCTGCTAAAAATATGCCTTGTAGAGAGAGTTTATCAGAAACAAAATGGAAATCTAAAATCTTCGACATACTTTTATATTAAGGACAAGAAAACTGTTCAGAAGACTCTGCCTCAGCTATAGAGTCAACATGTCTGAACTCTAGTAGGAGACAGTGTCAAGGTTTTGAAGGAATGTCACCTGGCATTATTGTAATCTTGGCAAGTAAGAGAGGAAGTTGTCAGCTCAGTGGAATCCACCAGATTTACGAAGGCCTTGGGAACCTGCAGTCATAGAGTAAAAATTAATCTCATCGTATTTGCAATTAAAGATCAGCAAGTAATGATAACAGTGAATTATGTCTACAGCTCCACAAGTGTTATCTCTGGCCTGGTATTCTTCCTGCACAAAATCAATGATCTAAGCCTTTCCCAGTCCCATCTTGAACCTTACTCCTATGTCTGCCATCTAGAATAATGCTGATCATCATTCCATTCACTGAGTACTTGTGACCGTGACTTTTTGACTGAGACCCAGCAATTCGTTTTACATAACCGAAGTGGCCATCAGCCAACTAAATTGACCTCAAATGAACAAGGAACTACCATTTTTTGTAGCAATATACCAGTGCAAAGCTGGGGATGAAACGTTCTGTATAACAGCATAAGTACTCAGGGATGCTGCCTCACCTCTCCCCCAGTCCATTTACATAATGATATTTCCACTTTTACAAGTGCACATAAACAGATTCTGGAAATAATAATGAGGAGAATCTGAAGAGAATGCGTAAGTGGAACTTCATTTGTACACAACGTATGTTGAAATCAGTCAAAAAGCAAGCGGTTGTGGCCCAATGCAACCGAACTGTAGCACTTTTAGAATACCTTTTAGGTCTTCAATCCAGCAAAACAAAATTCTTAGAAGATGCTATTAAAATACTTCAGATAAACAGTCTGCTTTGGTAGCAATATATCCACATCTAGTCTACTATTCATTAGTAGACTGACTCAGTGCAGAGTATTTCCCAGAAAGCATCCTAGATAAGTAGATAATTCTTAGCTCAGCCAGCTAGGAAACCTTTAGAAATGCTGAGATCTTAAAATGAACACATAATAGGAAAAAAGATCCATTAGACATTTGTAATGAGTGTTTTCCCTGGTCTGTAAAAGTCATCACCGGGTAGTTTGCAGCCTGCACACAGCCTAGGTAACTCCATACATCCAGTAATTAGATACCAGTTATTTTCACAAGCAGCTCTGCAAAACACGCATGACTTTCAGACCTAGACAGATGCACTCTCATTGTTTTTTTTTTTTAAAGTGATTTCTATTAAAAAAGAAGACTGACTGGTACATTAGCTTGTGTTGCGAAACAAAGCAGTTACCCATCCATCCTTTTAGTTGGCATGTATCAGCTTAAAAGCATGATTAAAACACTTACTGACACTGAAGTCAGTGGATTGAAGTCAACGAGACTGGTGTTTTAAGTCCCCTGAACAGCGGTACAAGTCCTTATCCAGAATGGGAAAAGTCTACTGGAAAAATCAGCAAAGGATTCAGGTATTCAAGGTTGATGAATAAATCTTACCTTTGTATACAAAAAATCCAAAGCAGCTTTAAGCTTTTCCAGATTGTCCAGTAAGCAGTTCTTCTGTAAATGAGATAAGAAGGGCCATCAAAACTAGTAGAAAGCCCAAAGTTATCAATTTGCCAACAGTCACAAACCCTGTGTGTTGAGCTGTGTATGGAAACGTTACTACCAACCACTATATTCTGGATTCAGCCTTAGCCAGCACCAAGAAAAATCCCCCTTGGAACTAGTCTTGTAATTTAACTGCATATAATTAGACAACTTAACATATTACCAAAAAAAAAAAAAAAAAAAAGGGATAAGGAAGAAAAGTATCTTTAGACTGGAAGGTGGGAAAGAGCTGTTCTACTAAGGCATCTCAAACTTGGGATCACAAATTAAGTAAGCAGTTATAAATAAATAAATAAATAACAATTTTGCCAGGTGTTCACGTCTTTGGACAGAATCATTCCAACATCCTGGAACGACCTACTGCTTTGGTTCACTATGGCAGAGGGCAGAGCTTGGGAAAGTGTCTCAACCACCTGCCTTAACTGCTAACCCACCCCATGAAAAGCTTACCAGTTGTGTGGAGGCACAGGAAAGGCATGGATTTTCAGCACTAAAAAAAACTGTGATCAGTTTCCAGTCATTTTGGAAGTCCATCATCTGGGAGGAAAAAAACATAACATGTTGAAAGAAATAGGATGATAAGGGACCTATTTGCTATTTTCCTTTCTAACATGAGATTTGCTATGGCTTTAAATCAGGAATACCAAGCAGTAGCCCGTGGCCCAACCCTGGCCACCCTGATCACTTCCCATTTGACAAACCATCCAGCTTTTCCCGACAAGAGACAGCTAATGGATGGTTAAGCAGCAAATGTTGCAATTAAAGCTGAATGCGCACTTATGAAAAGCTCAGGTTAGAGCCAGAAATTGCCGGTGCCATTGGAGAGTCTATTGGAGAAGACAGGCACAGCTTAGCACAGAGCTTGATGCTGCTTCTTTACATCATTGTTGCAGCCTGCTGACAGGGTTAACTTTCTTGAACTGCTGAGACCTGGCTCACACTTGAAGGATGAAGATTAAAGCAAAAATCTGAAAGCCAAAGCCCTACTCAGCTATGTTTATTAGCCAGTTCTCACCAATCCTGAAAAGCATTGGCTAGAAACACTCAGTTCCACAAAAATGTATACTAAAATCCATGTACAAACAGTCTGATGGGCTCCCCGTAGAGCAAAGAGGCAATAGCAGAATCGCCTTGGCAATTATGCTTTCCCGTTACGTCAAGACCATTTTACAAAATAACATGCCTCAAGGTTAAGACTAGAAGAAAAATGAATGCGTAAAACCCCAGAAGGGGATGTACAAAGCACTCAGCCATGAGTGGTAATTCAAGCTCTCACCAGCATCAACCACTAACATCAGCCAAAGCATATCTAGGTCTTTACTGTCGTTTTTGAAAATATAATCCTTAAAGACCAGGAGGAAACCGAAGAGACAAATACTGAGAATTATTATTTTGAGTTGGCTTCTCAGAAACACTGGCACAGTAACAGAGTGTAGCTAGCAGAGGTCTCACATCCTTAGCCAATAGAAAGCAGACACACTGGCTTCCCTACCAAGCTCTTCAGCCACTCTGACAAACATAAACCAAGCGGGATACTTTCAAGAACAAATCTCTGTACTTGAAAGTTACAGAATTGATTCTTATTTACAACAGACTGATGTCTGTTAAATCTCAAGAAAAGGTATTTTCTGTTTTGAAGACATTTTTGAGTGCTGTTCAAAGAATTTCACCACTTTTCTTCCTTTTTCTGCTTCAACACCACACTCTGAATCATCATGTACTTTAAACAAACCTGATTCTCTTTCATGAGCTTCACTATTTCTTCAGCTTGATGCAGGAGGTCTCTGAAAAGCATAAAGGAAAAGAGAAACTATGAAAGCATCAGTAAGGGTAAAGCTTTGGCTGACTTTTACCATTAAATCAAACAACATTTGAGACTTCAGGTGGGATTAATCTTGTCTACTCTGAATGTACTAAGCTTAGACATTTGTCTGTGCTACACAGAGTGCTTGGGGTGATTAGCTCATATTCAAATATCCCACTGTCAGACACATGCACTTAGACAAAAACAGCAGGCGCATGTTGGTAAGCACACCTCTCATTCTATTTGAGCCCCAAAATTTGTTTTGCAGCTATAAAGAGGGAGATTGGATCTTAAGTGTTCCAGACCTCAAAGTACACAAGTGGACTTTGTTGTTCTGCTTCTGAGAGGGGACAATTAAACCACAGAAGCAGGGTCTGTCCCCAGAGCATCTGTGCAGCCTCCGCCAGTGCTGAACAGATTCTGTGTTGCGTTCAGTGAAGTGCTTCAGCATCAACAGCTTCCATCTTCCACCTTTCTAGCTGTAACTGCCCAACCAAAAAAACCCCTCAGACTTACATGTCTTGACTGTCTGGTGCCACTCCCTTTGTGCCAGATGGAGGAGACTGTTGTAGGACCGAGGGATTAAAACTGCTAATGAGAGCTGAACAACACACACAAGTTAGGCAATTCAGGCAAACCAGGGACTGCTACTCTGCAGTTTCACTATAAAAACAGCAGAACTAAAGCATCCAGAAAATGTAAAATCTGTGGATGTGTTGGCAGGCATGACAGGTACACCAAGCCCCTCTGTGGCTGTTCTTGCTGATTTAGCTCTTCATGTTCTGAAGTGGAGGTTTGACATCTGAGTTTTCCTCCAGACTCAGGCCAGAAACCTCCATCCCCATCTCTCATATCAGCCACAAGTAGCATAGGCAGATTTAAATACAGGTGACTGTAGAAATGAAGCTACTGGGAACTCAGCATTTCAGTGGACCTGAAGGTTTTACTTGCAACACTCTTCCAGTGAGTCAAGGCTTCCTTAAGATCCAGCTGGAACCAGCTGATAGATTAACTCACCTATATGGTACACCTGCAGCAGCCCCAGTGTAAACCCACATAAAATGTCACTGAGCTAACTGGGAAGCAAGGACACACCAACAGGGACTCTGGCATGGGTAGTAGTAGCAACCTGAGCCTTACAGCTCAGCAGCACCCTTACAGCAGCTTACAGCACTTCTTTGCCGCTATTTGTCTAGCCAGCCAGTCTCTTTAAAACCAGCACAGATAACCCAGCCTGGCTGTACTCATGTCCCCTGAGTACGCTGTCCCTCAGAGTTCCCTTAATGCCCCTACAGAGTGCTTCTGCTGCACTCACTCTTCAGCCCAGCAAAACACTGCAGCTCCTGCCAGCCTGCTGTTCAATCAATTTGCTCAAGTTTCAATGTGACAGCAAGACGCACCTGCTAAAGTTTCCACGCTTACTTCGAGGAGGCTCTTTCCTCTGCTATAGAAAGGGAAGAAAAAACAGGAAGTTGCTGTTACTCTGTTTCTCAAAGAAAAATTATATTACAGCACAGCCTCTATTTCTTACTATCTATGCTACAGCTCAGAGAGCCTATTCACAGCAGCTGCTGAAATTAAAAATGGGGCCTTTCTCTCCCCCAAACCATCACATCATCAGCTACTGCTGAGCAAGAACACAGTCTTGGATCTCAATTTTTTGTATCTCTGTATGCTCTCCATGTCGCAGTAATTGTGCTTATGCATGTGTACAAGCAACGCAGGGACCTCTCTGTGTGCACCCACACACAAGTGGACATGGATGTTTGTGCAATCCTTTTTAAAAAATTAGCCTTTTAAGGTTTGTTTGTGCAGGGACAAATCCTAATCTGAAATGTTATGACTCAGAAGAGCTACACAGAACTTGCATCTACAACGTTTAGCCATATGTTTACTCACTGGTTTAGATCTACCAAGGGGCAAGAAAAAAATGGAGTAAGTCTTGTCCATGAAGGACTGGGAATCATTCAAGCAGAGGACAGGGTATTAGGACTCCTGGGTTCTTCCTTTGCTTTGATAAATCTCCACTTTCTGTTTTCTAACTAATGGATTATGATATTTACTACCTAGGATTCATCATGTAGCAATGATTCTTAATCAAGGTTATCGCAACCCTAAGATAGTCCTAAGGTAGTTCCCTATCTTGCATAAGCGCAAATAATTTATAATAACTAAGGATTGTGAAGGATCCAGTGTCTCAATCCTTTAGCGTTTACATAGATTTTATCTTCCTCTCTAGAAAACAGTATTAAGAACTGCTTGGATGTAATTCCTTCACAGTGATAATGTATAAATGAGTATCATGACGCTTATCAATGCTAACAATTCATTGTTACCTTTGGAGTAAGTCCTCATGATGTATGCCAGATCCTGGTGCCTATAAACAAGCAAGCAATAAGAATAGCTTAATTAAGCACAGGGTACACTAGTTGCTCCATGTATGTTGTTCCCCTACTATATTCCACTCCCGTTACAGGTCGCATTGTTTTCTACATACTGTTCTCCACTGTGTTGCAGTAACTCACAGATTAAATTATTTTCCAGAGCTTCCTTATTATAGTGCATTTGTCTAGTCTGGTAATCCTTTCTTACTCACTGCTTTCATTAATGAATTTATTACATATGGCTTAAAATAAAATGTGACTAGTTGAACACAAATTTGGACAAAAGACATGTTCTAAACCAGATTTCTCTGGACCTACTCGTTTTCAACACAAGACATGGCCTGAAGTCATTTAGATAATTTAAATAAATGGCACTCAGCCCATATGATGTCTGCTAAAAAAACACCTTAACATAAACAGAGGAAGGTCATTGATGTTAAAGAGTCTGAGGAGGACATTTCTCTGCAGTTGTAGCCCCTGGAGTGGCTACCAGTTTTTGCCCAACATGCTTTTCTACACTTCCTCAAAGCTTGAGAATTGTGGTTAAATGCTCTCAATTGGGCCCCAATATACATTTCAGATATTTGTTTCCAACTACTAAGATAAGCATAGATCATCCAAACCTAACTGATTTACAACAGGCTGGAGAACTTTACCCAGTGATTTATACATCAGAAGTGTATCTTTGCAATTACTCTAGAGCTTCTGCCCTTTAGATAGTAAACCAGTCTTTACAGAAAACACTTCAACAGGACGGAAAATCTACTGCATTTCTCAATAATTTTTTCTAATGGTGATCAACAAAATTGTACTTTTTTCCAGTATGAATTTTCCCAATTGCTTCTTCCAGTTATTCGATCTGTCATGCTCACTGTTAGGAAAATCCAAGCACTCTCATCAAATATCACGGTTCTTTGCAAGAACGTTGTGATCACATTTCCTCCTGCACAAAGTCAGCTGGCTATTTTTAGACAGGGTACACTGGAACACCAAACAGCAGGTATTTCCAGTCATTTTTCACCAGAAGTCTTTGATGCTTGTGGAAAGATTCAAGTCCTAAATGCACTAACTGGGACCCCAAGCTACATCATCAGCTCACTTCATCATCTTCTCATCACAGAGTCAGAATGGAGGAAATGGGTCATGTTCAGCACACTTCCCGCTTGTACTTACTCTGTGCAGGTTTCCTATTGCTGTGACTGTTTTAATGTCAGCTGGACTCAAAGCATGAACTGCAGAAAGGTGAAAGACTTTAGGTTAAAAAACAAAACAAAACAACAACAAAAAACAAGCAAACAAAAACAAACAAACAAACAAAAACAAAACAGTAACCTTGAAAGAAAATGACATTCACCAGTATACAACTTCAGCTGAAGAAACTAAGGTAGAAACAAAATTATGAATAGAAAAAAAAAATAATCTAAGAAGTTCATAAAGCCCACCCTCACTTCAGCCACAACCCCCACATACATCCCCCTCAAACAGCTGATTTCTCCCTCGGCCCATTCTGAAATAATTTTGATAATTTTGGGAGGGAAAGCCTTTACAGAGACAATATCAAACACAAACCTGAAGATGAAGTTGTCTCAGGTAGCATCACCTGCTCACATGAGAACTGGAAGCTTCTTGGAGCCTTTGATATAAACAAATAGAAATGGTTGATCACTTACATGTAAAAAGGAAACTTGTGGAAGGACAGGTCTCATGGTCCCCATTCTCTCACAGTACCAGGCTCTTACTCAGGTATCAACAATTCTAAAGATTTTTTCTCTTTTTAAAGACTATTTCTCTGCTAGAAATATATGGGAACACAGATCTGGACAGCTGCATTTTCAAATTCACTCTTTTTTGCTCAGTTTTCTTATTCATTGCCGCAGAACTGAGCCTGAGCAAACAATAAACTGTGCCGAACACAACCTGTTACATCCACTGCTGCAAACAATGGATGCTTAATCCAAAGGAGGTCATATGGACAGCTACTGCACACATCTTCACATGCCAAGAGGCACCCAATTAACACAACAAAAAGCTACAACTCCAGTATGCAACAGGAAAGGCAGAATGACCCAATTCTTGCTCCTTAACAACTGGCAAAATCCCCACGTGATCATAGAAAGCGCTAAAAGGAGGCAGCAGGAAGGGTTGCATTTGGGGCGAGGATGTAAGTGATAACATTCACTTACATTAAGAGAGAGCTTGGTACCAATAGGAACATTGTTTAATCCCCTACATCCTGATTGCAGGTATGGTCTACCATCTAGTACTTCAAAGAGACATGAGACAACCCCAGAGAGTGACTTTGCTAGGGTTTCCCTCATCACTATGACCATGTTTGGCTAGCTGACCACCACCACTACATAAAGGTGAAATCCGTATTGTGTCAAGGGCCACCACAGTTCCCACACACCCCTTAGTCCCCAGCTGGAGCACTTCAACACTACACACACCTTGCACCATTATAGCACAAGGAAGAGTTTAATCTTTTACTTCTAAAAGAGCAACAAAGCATCTAGGAACATATGCTAACCACAATCAACCTACGTACAGGATATGCTAACCTAATAACAAACGTTGCTCGGAGAAACCTTTATTTCCTGATTAGGTACTGTAATCCTGCAGCTGCAATGTCACATTGCTGAGTCATTTGCTTTGCACTTATTCTTTGCAGAACCACACAGTTTAGCACACTAAGCTGTATTTTTTCCTCTTCTGTCTGCCTCAGAGGAAACAACAGCCAGAGAAGTGATGATAGGTATTAAAAAAAGAAAGGGAGGGGGGAGGGGGGGAAGAAAAAAAAAAAGAGATAAAGCTGTACTCATACTTTACCTTTATTTTCTCCTGTTCTTCCACATGATTGGCATTACCTTAAAAACATTAGAAAAAAAGCACAATTCACTCTTTAACCTTAGAAAAACACTTCAGAATGCTTAATGTACCTAAAAACACAGGTTCCTGAGAGAAACAACCTTTTTCCTCTGCCCTACTTTCCAAAAGGTTCATCCCAACGACCAAATGTATTTCTGTAGTTTTAGCAACATTAGAGTAAGTTTTTAGTTATTATAAGGAGTTGGTATGTGTTAAAATTAGTGAAATACAATGAAGGCATACACACAGGTGACAGTCTGTAGATCTGCTTAACCACCCTCATCCTCCATAGGCCCTTTCTACCTGTTTCCTTCTTCAGCACATTTCACGTATCTCTGTAGTCTTATTTTGTCCAAATTTAGAGTACGTAGAACTCCTTAGAAAGGAACAAGTCACATAAATCTACATCTTCCTCAGTTAGAAAGCAACATCACACGGTTGTGACTTTACCCTAGTGATACAGAAACAGCTGCAATTTCTTCTCTTAGTTGAGTGTTGACAGGTGAAACAGCCAGAATTCAGGCCCATAGCTATAACAGTAAACATTATTCTCTTTCCTTGAGTATACACTTGGATTTAAATGCATACATTTTGTGTTATCCTGAACTCTCCACAAAGGCAGCCATGAAGTCTGCAACTGATCCACAACTGAACCTCAAACCATGCTCACAGCTGTCCCTGCTTGACACACTAAAGCCATCAGCATCCAGCAAGTCTCATAATGAGTCTTTCTGTGCTTGTAATAACTGTCATTTAACATCCAAGAGCTACTTCTGGAATAGTTAGTCCTGCTGCATAGTTCTGCTTGTAAATCATTCTTTCCTTTCCATAGCAAAGACAGAGGAGATGCAGAGCCAGCTCAGGCCAGAAGGTGAGATACACTTGGGCATAGGACAGCCAAGCAGTGCTCATGCTGCACGGAGGTGAAGTACCTGCCATGAGCAGAAGGCTCAAGGCAGCCCCTATGGACAAGGGCACCAGCACACACAAGGGTCAGCACGGTGGCAGAGACCCACTACTGCTCCCCATGACCACCTTGGCCCCTCTTATGAGCCATACAATGTGACCATTTTCAATAACCATCATCAACTTAGATCCGTTTGGTTGGGGTGTTTTTCCCCACTTGGGTTTCAGCCGTGAGCTATTTGCAAATGTATATTATATTTACTGTATGCTGTAGAAAGTGGAGAAAATTGCTGTCTGGCTGTTGCGTGACATTAGTTCAAATTCATGCTTCTTCCATCCATGTTTTAGATGGTGCTTTGTTCAGAATGATAACCAGAAGGCCAGCTCTGTTGTTTGAGATACAGGAGACACACACAACGAGGGACTTGTCTGCATCACACAGATTTGTTGTAGAGACTCAGTATCTTTGAGATTTTTAACACTAATTTCAATGACATTTGAGAACAGATCCACAGATTACACTGAGGGAGAAAGAGGGTCCATTACCAGTCTCCAGGACTGAAGAAGCAGGGTGAGGAGTAGGGTAGGGAACTGTCTCTAGATATTTCAAAGATTTAAGAATGGCTGTTCTTGTGTCAGACTGAAGGTCCATTAATCTGGGCTTCTACCTCTGACAACATCCAAATGCAGACACTTATGGAAAGAATACGATAAGTACAGACATACTTTCATGCTCTATCTTCACAACCGTCTGTGCTGTTGGTCTCCCTAAGCAAACAGCTACTTAATGTTAAAGAACTTTGTGACCTTTCTTCTATGATTTTGCCTATCGTTTTTATAACTCTCACACTTTTGGCTTCCCACCAAGTTCTTGGCAAAGGTGCTTCACCATTTACATATGTGTTGAAAAAAAGGAATTTGTTAATAATTTTGTATGTTCCCTTGTTATTCTTGTAAAGAGTAGCCATTCCCATTTCCACAAAATTTGTCATTTTGCATGTTTTAGTAAGTCTTTATTATTATACCTGTCCATACCTTAAAGATAAGTCTTTATCTTTATACCTGTCCATCTTTCTTCCAGGCTGAAGAATCAGACTATTTGAACTGACACGGAAGTTGTTTCCTAAATTTGAGAACTTCCCCCCTTTATCCACCTCCTAGTTTTTTTCACATCTTTTTTTGAGATGAAAAGCATAGACAGCTCAAGATGCAGGTGAATTATGGACTTATACACAGCAGTAGAATTGTGGGGTTTATGCTGTTCTCTTCCTGACTCCTGAAATTTTTGTCTCTCGGACTGTTGCTAACACTGAGCTGATGTCTTCAGGCAGCTATGTTCTGTGACCAAGCAATATTTAATTTACAGATCACCATAGCATACCCAGAGCTAGAGTAATTTCCCTCCCCCCATATATATTACTTTTAAGTTTTTATTCTGAGCATTTCAAATAGTTTTGTAGCAGCAAGCTAGCATGCCGCCTTACCCAGATCACTTCTGAATATGGGGAGAGCACACACAATCACATGTCCCTGCGCAGATTAATACAAGCTTCTGTCAGTTCACTCTCCTCTCTCCTCACAGTTTGAAAATTTGCAATGTAATTCTTCAGTCCCCAGCTTTTAACCAGCTCACAAAGCCCACAAAGGTGCCTCACCCTTATATTGTGACAGTTAAGTTCCCTAGGACTTCTTGCCTAAGAGATTTGTGGAAACCCAAATACACCCCAGTTGAATAATCAATCCATGGGCACATGCCCATTGTCATGGATTTTATTCATCAATCCCACAGCGAATCACCCCTTTTATATCATATTTACGCCCAGTCAGTTCCCTCAATTCTTTATGCTGCTATCACCGATGTGTCTAGTATAGAAGCCAATGTTACTGCACTTGTACAACTACCACTGAAGTTCCCCAGATCCTCCCATGAGGGAGCCCATTATAAAAACCGGTTTCACATTTGTTTTCTTCCATTCCCAACACCAGTTCTGGCTCAAGAAATTGTTTGCACCACAGTTAATACATAGACATGTTCATATTTCTGCTTAGCTCACTCCCTTAGATGGATAACATCTAATCCTGGCAGTCTTTTACTATTTGTTGTCAATTGTTACAGGATTTGACTGTTCCCCCCACTTGTTCCCTGCACTGAAAAGCTCTGAGTGCAAGCTTTTCTGTTGGGTTTCAATTTTCTTCTATACATCCGTCAGCCTCATAGACTCCCTGTTACAGACATATTTGAAAAAAGATTTATTTGTTTTTATTCCTTCAACAATGATTCATTGTTTACCCTCAGATTCATTTTTTGCTTATTTTCTGCTTGGCTGATTAAATTTTAACCTACCAGAGAAAACTTTCTTTAGTTTTCTCAGTTTGCTTTGGATTTTTGCTTTCCATAGGATGATTAGTTTTAACTCCGCCTGCTCCTTGTATTATAGTTACTCCCTTACTCTACCATTTAATAATTCTATCTTGTATTTTTAATTTTCTCAACATCACAAAAAAAATATCTGACAATTTTCCCCAAATTTGGGAGAGCCTACTCCTTCCTCCCTTTCTCTTATAGTTAACTTGTTTCAGCTAATATTTTTTACAGGTTGCTATCAATCAACATTTTTTCCTGAATCAGGTTTTCCCAGGAACTCCAGTCACCATGCATCTTTTCCCGTAAAATAAAGAGCACAAAATGTGATTGTTTCTTCTGTTTATTTTAGCAACCAAAACTTCCTAACAGTTAGCTGTTTATCAGAGCACATTATAATCCTCTGACAATACTTATTCTCACAGCCTACTGGTAAGGTAAAGCACTACTATTATTTATCACTACTTTCTTACAGGCAGAGAGCTGATGCACAGAGCCAATAAGGACAAAACATACCATTTTTAATCCTAGAACACCTACAAAACCGGCGTATGGCACCAAATGGGGAGTTCACAGACCCAGTACAGGGACCACAGGCTCCCCCCTACCCTGAAATTTGCAGAAACCCAAACAATGTCCTGAGTGCAGGGATACTGCTTGATCCATTCACATGACCTCCTGTCACTGAAAAGAAGAAGGTCATAGATATGAAATCCAAAAAAAATCTGTCCCTTGCTTGAATTTCTGCAGCATTTTGGGACAGATCTCACTGTTAGCCTAATTACGTTTTTCTCATTGGAAAGCCTTAGTGCCTGCCTAAGATGCAGTCTGTCCCCAGAATAGTGCACATTAATGCATGTATCTTTATCAAAAATGACCAAACATACCCCAAATTACATGCAACATCACAGTTTTACTCACAGATTTTCTTCATGCTGCTTCGAAGACTCCTGCTACACATACACCTTGCATCAACTAAAAATATAGGTTCCTAAATACTGAGTAACTTGAATTTTCAAAGGGCCTTTCAAAACTTACCTTCTGAGGAGAGCAACCAAAGGAACAACAGGATTAACGATGGCTTCATGATAAGTGCCTCTATGAAATGATAATCTTGGAGTGCTCTGTTAGACGTTAAGGCTCTGAAGGAGGAAATTACCCTCTTTTTCCTCCCTTATATTTTAGCAAATTGATAACTCAGCAGCCATAAAAGTTATTATCCTCTTTATCTTTGGAAAGCAAAGTGACAATAGCATCTAATTTCAAAAACATGCGTGACCCCAGTTTATAAATTGCCCCATCCAAGGGTCAAAGGAGTACAGAGGTGGCACAGCTTTTCTCACTTGTTCAGAGAGAGCTAGCCACTTTTCAGGGGAACTCTGAGGAAACACTATGACCTAGACCACGTGAGTCAGCTTGCAGCAGGGTCAAGGGTCTTCCAGGCAATACATAACACATTAATATGGCATCAGCCTGTCTCTAGCAAGTGGAGAAAAAGCCTCTGTTCATGAGGCAACAAGGGCAACCGAGCCCTATATAATAGCCTACAGCCACTCAAAGGAATGTTGTGCTCTTCCACATTTCCTTTCCTACCTTTTCTCCTTCCTCAACTTCAGCCAGCCTCATGCTGTGCCTGTCTCCTTTCCACTTGCTCCAGAGCCACCAGGTCTTTCCCCAGGCTGATTAGGCTTGCTGAAACTCCAAACCCCGTAAGTTTACCTGGCTGCCAGAGGGATGTGAAGAACACAAGAGGCAGCACAGAAAGGTGTGGGAGGGTCGTGATTCAAGCGAGGAGAGTAAGCTTCCATTCAGAGCAGCAGGGAGCAGTAGTGTAGGGCAGTGCACCTCTGCCTTGTACTGTGAAACCCTGTCCTGAAGTGTGGCCATGTAAGGGATGTGTCACCTCTCCTATGTCACCTGAGACCACAAAGCTCCTGACTGTAGGAGAAGAAGCAGAGAGGCAACAAAGCAAGTTACACAAACCTTTAAGTACCACCAGTCCTGGCAGCAGGCACGTTAAAGACCTCTTCTACAGCTTCAGTCCAGGGGATGCAGGTAGTTCTGGCAAGTTTTCCTTCTCTGGGGTACACCTCACTGGTATTTGCCAAGACAGCAGTAACAGAGAAGCAGGAACAGTAACTCTGTCCTCATTTTGCCCAATAAGGCCTCCAAAACCCTGGCTACAATGCTATCACAGTAGTCTGGTCACTTCTGTAGATTCCAAGAGCGTGCAGAAACGCCAGTTAGACTGTGATACTACACTCCCCAGCGAGACTCTGCTATACCTTGGTTACAGCATCAGCCTCAGACCTCTGAAGAACAGCCTGCTGTCCTCACACAACGCACCAGAGTGCCCTCTGGTCATATCCAAGACCATTGACACCCAGATAGAGTTCCTGAATGAACAATAGGAGAATGCTTAAGTAAATAGCTTAAAATGCTTGAATAAGCCACTGACACACCCACCTTTGGTAGTCTAACCCATCCTTCAAAGGGCTGTTTATTTTGGCTTTCTGCTGTTTCATGACTGAAATTTTAAGTTCTTTGAAGAAATGTGTTGAAAGTAGATCTTATGCCCATTTCACTTTTCAAAAACAGGAATGTAATTCTGAACATGAACAGCTGTTGTTTAGGGTGACATGCAAGGAGGAATCTGCAGAGACAGGGGAAAACATTCCTCCACCCCCTGAGTCTCCAACCTCATCCCAGCATAAAAACACCATAGACTTCACCAGCACAAGCAGCTACTTACCTCAGCCTGAGTAGAACTCCTTCTGCTTGGGGATCTCACATGCTGAAGTGTAGTGTGACACTCAGGTTCTTTTAACCAGTCAGGTAATGAAAAATTGTAAGTTTGCACACTGTAAAGGCATGACACCAGCTGAAAGACCCCCTGGCTGGGCTGAGCTTAAATGGATCTCCCAGGCAAGGGAGGCTGGTCAGGGTCATTGTCACTGGTCAGTCAAGGTGGCATTGCACGGTCTCAGTATGCATGGAAGTTACCTTTGGTGGGTTTTGTTGTTACATAGAAGGGATATAGACTGCTTCACTCCTCAATAGAAACCTCCCATTGGCAACAATAATGAGCTGGAAATGTTTAAAATCCCAGGAAGTCTCTTCCTCACTACACACCAAACAAAACATGGAAAGGAAGATAGCATTAATTCATACATTTGCCATAAACCATAGCTCCAAGGGTAAGAGTTTAACCTTCAGACACTGTGACATGCTTCAGAAGGGAAATAGCATTAACTGCAAGGCTTGTAAATCTTCTGTAAACACTCCTTCCCACCACCCAAGCATCAAAATAGCTCCCAGATTGAATAGCAAATAGCAGGTGGCAGTAAAGATCAAAGAAGCTCACAAAAGGGAGAAGAAAGAATTTTCTCTTAGATGTAGAAGGTGTCAGAAACAAATTAAAGCTTTTGCATTACTTCAAGGGCAAAGCTGCTTCTCACAGAAGGAATGAAAAGCTCCAGACCATGAGTCAACCTTCAGCTGGCAGTATTTAGCCATGTAGCTAATTACCAAATGATCAACACAAAGCATCTTGTGCCTTCCCTAAAGTGCCTGCTGCTGCTCAGGTGGCACAGGGAGCTAGCAGGACTTTGTAGCTAATCCTGCCTGAATTGTGTGAGTCTTCTTGTCACCTGCCCTGGACAGAGGAGGCTGACAACACAACTCACACAGAAGAGCTTGGCATGGAAGATGGAGGTGAAGAGCAGAAGTTTAATGCCTTGGTATGTTCTCAAGCAAAGGACCTGTTTCCCACATCTAGGCCCATCAGTGCATAAAACCACAAAAACAAAAGTCAGGTCCCAGTTACAGCTATAAAGTAAGCATCGTCCAAAAGATACTCAAATGTATGCACTAATACATATTAGCCAAACTTCTTGGCCCATTGCCACATTTTTAGGTGACTTCCAGTATACCTAGATCTTCACCTCTCATACGTGGTATGGGAGCTACAGCTGGAAAAGCCAAGGGATTTTTCTACCTCATGTCTAAGTTTTTCCTGACTTGCTCACTTAAATAAGAGGAGGTTTTACTGCATTCGTTATGCAGAGTATTGAAAACCAGAAACTCTTGACAACTTACTTATGTCCTCACCTATAAAACCAGTGTTTTGAAATAGAAACTAATGAACCGATGGCTGCACATTAAAAGAAAAAGAAAAAATCAAACCAACAAACAGACGCAAACGCCCATAGCATTCAACCACTCATAGTTAAACCCAAGATGTTTGTCACCACAAGCACAACTGTTTACTGACTAAGTTAGGGAAATAGCTCTCTCAACTGCTAAGAAGCAGGGGCCGTATATCAGAGGGTAAAGTAATTGCATCCACAAAACTATCATATTACACCAGCACAGCAGAGGTCTTGTTGTGGAAATACAAAGCAGACTGATTCTCCGTTTCATTTGCAGATGCAGCCTGTCTGTGACTTGTGAGTGCTTCAGCTAATCCTACTGTCTAGACAAGGCCTTAGATCTGATTTTTTTATTTTATTTTTTTTATTTAGGAAGCATATCCCCGAATTGTTCCATCTATAAGACTCCTCCCATCCATAATGGGTTGTACATACAGCACTGTGAAACCGTGAGGAGGAAATCATATACAAGTGCGAGACATTTCACTTTTCCTTGTGACGTTGTGCCATCACCTCCTGTTGCTGCGGTAAATTTAGTGCACACTCTGGGCCTGAACAGCAGATCGTCCTCCAGAGGAGAGTTCAGGCGTGCAGCCGAGGGTGAGGAGATGAAGCAAGGCCAAGGGCAGCTAGGGACATGAATCACTGGGCGGCAATCCTGCAGCAGCAGGCAGAAGAGCTGCACAGCTTACAGGAGGTTGCTACCACCTGCTGGAGAGAATGCAACTACTCAAAGGATTTAAGAAGAAACCAAACGTTTATTTAGCCATTTGGGGCAGGAGTTGGAAAGCACCACTCTGCATGTGGTCAGGTTACTGAAAGTGGGCAAAAGGCCTTGCGGTACTTGGTGCCCTCCTTAAAAAAATCAAACCTAGGCTTCTGGAGTCGAAGACGAGGAGGATCTAAATTGTTTCTAAAATGGTTTTCAAAAAGAAATACCTGTAAAAAAAATAAATCAAACCCAAAGCCACAAAACACTAAAGTAATTTTTTTAAGCTCAGTACATGACTGGAGCACTGGACTCTTCACCTGGACATTTGGGATTGGCAGAGCTGCTATAGAGACCTAAGCTGTGATGGTAAATAAGTAAATAAGTAAGGTCACTGCTGAAGTTATACTCGTGTTTTGGATAAGCTGTGAAACAGCCTCCTGCAAACACCCAGCAGTAGCTGAAGGCAGCAATGTAACAGTGAAACTTCAGATCCAATCCCAGTAAGCGACTGAAACTGAAATTTTCTTCCCTGTGCCCGCAGGAGGGCCCAGCCTCCCACACAGATTGATTGCTTGGCAAAGCCACAAGCCCTTTAGCCACTGACCTGAGCCTGGCACCAAAGTAAAGCACAAAGTCCATTTCCACAGGCAGTGCCCAGCACTGCTGGGAGGCTGGTAGTACCCCAGCCTGCCTTTGCAGCTTGTACAGCTGGCACAGGTCCCTCATGCCCCATCACCAGTCACAAAAACCAAGTATACCCTCACAGCAAAAGCTGGAACTGCTCGTTCCTGCCTCTTCCAGCAGCATTAGGCCTTTGATATAGGCCAGCTGCAGATCATGCCATAGGCTGAAATCCTCTCTGTTCCACAGGGGCAGGATCCCCAGGGCTATGGGGTCCTGCTAGTCACAGCCCTTCTGAAGGCCAGCTGAGGCCCCATGGTGGCCATAAGCCAGCTGAAGGCTCTGGACACCCAAAGAACTGCAGAAGTCAAGATCTAAAGATCCTCTGCTAAAGGCTATTTACTGACTTCGCTGTAGTGTGAGGATTTGTTTGAGTCTGTAGGCAGCAAGAAGTTGGGGACCAGATACTTTCCATGGCCTCATCTTCAGCTGCCCCCTCAGCTATCAGATCAGGAGACAATGCTCATTTCTGCAGAGCCCTGTTTACAGCCACAGTCTTGGGAGAGTTTGTCAGCGCTACCACAGCCTTGAGAGAGCAGCACTGGCAGGAAGGCAGATACCAAAGGGAAGAAGTCTGTTTGCTCCTGATAGACAGCGATGGTGTTTTAGAGCAGAGACCAGAAAATGTAGACTCTCTTCCTGTGCGCCTCTGGGTGAGTTCGTTGATTCTCATATCCAAAGGTCATAAATAAATACCTCTGTGAATTGAAGCCCAGGTGTCAAAGGGCTGTGGTTTTCTATAAAATAGAAATACTAGTATTCCCTTTCTCCTATTCTTTTCCATTTAGTTACACAATTCCCAGAGCAGTGCCAGCTTTCTGCTGTTTGTATGCACACCACAAAGGGGCTCTGTCTTCAGCCAGTGCTGTAATTGCAGCAACCTTGTGGGAAGCTCCTGGCTCTCCTGTGCTCTCTGAAGCTCTTCCCACATGAAGGTGCAATACACAAAGACTCCATAGGGTCAACCTGTCTAGGTGCCATGGTGTCCCAGACTTGCTAGTCCATCTACCCACATCCCAAAAACCCTCTGTTTACCTGACTCCCCCACAGAGGTTTGTTTCTCAGCCTGCATGTACATGTCAGAAAACATATCCCTTTGACCTCAATGAGCCAGTCCCAGCTGTGCTATATTCCTTTTGCATCACTAGTACTTGTACTGCCGTTCAAAGAGAGACTACCAAGTGTAATATAGTGGATGAGACAGGGAGAGGAGGTAAGACTGCTGTTCCTCTTTAGGGATAAGGCAGTTTGACCCTTCTGGCTGCAGTTGCACCAAACACTTACAGACCTTTGAACAGTCTTTGAGGCCAATCAGTTTTCCTCCATATCCAGCAGAAGCATCTGGAGCCAGGAGCTTATGGCTCAGCATGCTCCCTTTACATACTTTACACACTGCAAATTGTGGCAAATGTCCTCCCACCATAGTGTTCACCATCTGTGCAATGCTCTGAGCTGTTCTCACCTGTTTTGTGGCTAAAAGGGCCAAACATAGGCCGTCCAGGTGCTCTGTGTCTTCTTGCTCACCAGTCTTTTCACCCAGTGAGTGGAACCACACTCGAGCAAGCCTGGGGGTAATAGATTCACTGCTTAGAGAAGTGGGTTAAAAGGCCTTTGGACAAAGGCGTGTTTATTTACTTAGGGACCATGGAAAGGCAAGCAGCTAAAGCCTTCACTAACTGTGCAGAGGTGCTTACAGAAGCTAAATCACCTTTCGTGAGGCAAAGAAATCGCCAGCAAATAACAAGCAAACACTGTCAAGTCAATCTTAAACACAGTCACACACACCTGAGCACCCCAGAAAGGGGAGCGGCTACCCGAGCGTAGAATAAATAGGAGGGGTAAGCATAAGGAAACAATAGAAACCAGACTGGACTAGAAATATTTACAGTGCAGGGCAGAAAGGAATATCACTGCTCTGCCTGGAGGACACGGCCCGGGTATGGCCACTTGGCTGGAATGACACATTTGGAAGGTCACGCTTCCCTTTGCCAGTTGTAACTCCCACAGTTGCCAGCAGAGGACACCAAGTTTCTACATTTTCACTCCTGAACACAACGTGTATCTGGACCCTTTGGCTGGAGATGTGGAGAAAACGTAATGGCAGTGGAGCTGTGGCTCCAGTCCTTTTGAGGGGAAGCCCAAGCCAGGCGATTCTTGATAAGACCTGTGGTTGTGCAGTTGTACAACCACACAACATTAGCTCCGTATCTTCCCTTACAGTCAGAAGCCTAATTCAGGCTTGCATATTTTCACGCTTTGAAGACCAGTAATAATATAGAAAATATCAGTGATTCAAACCAATGCTAGATAATCAGAGACCAAAAGCCACTGCCAGCTGAACAGATGCTCTTACTCCACATTTCCATTGCAAGAGCCTTCCAAAATTCACAGCTTTGCCAGGATTCAGCCTGACATTTCAGCTGAATATTGCAAGAATGCCATCAAGTGCTAGAAGCCTTTGTTTTTAAGACAGAAAGGCTGGGCTCTGGAATCAGCAATGGGTGCAGGCATGGGCCTGTGCATAGGATTTTCTGAACAATTAATCTACGCATTATTATTTCAAGTGATCTCAATAAATTGCAAAAGCTGCTCAGAATCAACTGGATAAAATTCAGTAAAAACACAGCAAAGTACTATGATTGGGAAGGAGAAATTAAGTGCACAAATGAACGACTTGGAATAATTGGTTAAGCAGCAATACTACACAAAAGGATCTGAAGAAATTAGAGTGGATCATATAATGAGTCAACGGTATGCTGCTGTTGCAACAAAAACAAACATTTCTTTTGGGATATGTTAATGGAGTGTCATAAGTATGTCACAGAAGGTCATTATTATGCTTTATCCCAAAAGAGTGCTCACCAATGCTAAACATTGTGCCAAATTTGGAGCACCAGCACTTTCAGAAAGATGGAGTTAAGAGCAGACCATGTAGGCCAAAAGGAAGCTTAAATGAGGAAAGCTGGGTTGACTGGGGGAGAATTTTCCAGAAGAGAGGAGGAGAGTGAGGATGGCCACCTCGAAAGCAGGGGACTGTTCTAACTGGCATCAGTTATCACACATCTGCTTTCCCTGGCAGCTCAGAAGAAAGATATGCAGAGGGGGTCCTGGATCAGTGCGGAACAAAGACTCCAAACACAGGACTAGTCTGGGTTTCATCTGAACAAGTGTCTCTGTTTTTCTTACATAAGAGGGAAGGCATGCAGGTGGGGGATGGGAGGGGTCACGAGTTTTGATGTGACTGTCAGTGACAACCTGGAAACTTGCTTTCAGGTGAGGAATGGTCCTTTTAACACAACAAAGTGGCACACCCAGGACTGCATACACAGACCACACCTACTGGAGCAAGCTTCCACGGGGTTGTTGGTACAGCAAGCAAAGGAGAAAATAAAGATTGGAGATGAAGCTTCCTTTTTGCCCATTCCACCCCCAGGTCAACATGACCTTATGAGTAGTATCGCAACACTGTCCACATATTACTGCTTTCTGTGGTTCCTGCAGACCTTCATGGTCTTCCTAGTCTCACAGCTGCTGTTAGGTTCCATCCTCTTAGATGGATACACCAAGCACCTAAACGAATCTGGGCACATGCCCATTCGGCAAAAGCCTTAAGCGCGGGCCTAAATTTTAGCATAAGCTTCCAATGACATGTGTGTTGAATGACTTCTGCAAACAAGGCCTTAACCTTAAAAAAACACACATAGATAAAACAATTGTTCACTGGCTAGGTTCAAACACTTCCCTCTGACTCCTTCAAGTCAACTCTACCATCTCTCTGACACTGAAATAGATGCCTTGCATAAGAAGGCTCTCTTGCTTCCTCATCAGCTCTTCCCTGCTCCAGGGCACGTACCTCTAGGGACAGATGAGATCTATTCCTGTTTGTTACTATGCAGAGCTAGATCACAGCAGCAGCGATAAAGGCCCTTGCACATCCTAGCTTGCTCTCTGATACTTCCCTTTTCTCTGGAATTCATACTCCTCACCCGCCCTCGCTCCCTGCCCCCTTCCCCGTTTGCTCATACTTCTGGAAAGATGACTGAAGGCTAACAAATGAGTAATACGCTGCTGCACGTCATCGCCTGTCTGCTGCAAGAAGGGGTGAACAAGTTCGTTTGTCCACAGGTTAAAGTGAGGTTGCCATCCAAACAAGGAGCATGTAATTGGGAGACCAAGCTGCGAAACCTGCCCTCTCTTCTCTCGTCTGGAGCATTTAATTTCTCTTGTTTTCTTCGTTGCGTACACCACTTTATGCCTTCACAGCATCTTTCAAGCAAGGCTCTCAAAGGGCTTCACAGACCTTAATTAAACCTCATAAATCCCTAATTGATAGATGAAAATTCTGAGTCACAAAAAGGTGAAGTGATGTGCTCATGGTGAAATAGTGAGTCAGTTGCAGAGCTTGAAGCAGGGCTGTGGTGATCCCAGTCCAATACTCAGCATCTTCCCCACTCGCCAGACTTTATGGAAGACATAGATCTGCTTGGAGAGCAAGTTCAACAGCTGCCTGACACAGCTCCCAGTGGCAGTTCAATCACCAGTAGGGAACAACCACCAACGATGTTTGGTACTGTGGTACCCAAAACTGGCTGAGAGTGGCAGCCAGGCTGCAGAAGTACTGTATAAACTGGGAAGAGCTCCAGCCACCCTGCTCCCAACTGGCTGCCACCCCAAAGCCTGCCTGCAGCTAAGGGCCTAGCTAATGGTCGTTTCCAAATCCCCAGGCAGCAGCTATGTGACAAGGCCAGCATCCTGGCAGGGGAGGGCCTTCATGCCCTGATAAATGCCTGTAGTAGCAACGTCAGAGCCAACTTCAGGCTGGCATCAGGGCTGGCAATGGACCTGCAGGGGCACGGTGAGGCCTGCACTCAGGGGCCTGGCCCATGCACCCGAGCCACCTCTCCATTGTCGGGTGGCCCTGTGGCAAGCCCCTTTTCTCCTCCATTTCCCTCCCCAGCCTTTGTTTCCATAGTGTGTAGGCTCAGCAGCGCAGGGACCCTCCCGGCTGGGCGTTTGCACTGTGCAGGCCCAGCCAGGCCAGGCCAGGCCCAGCCAGGCTGGCGTGGCCCTGCCTGCCCATCCCG
The DNA here is from genome assembly GCA_013400375.1 of Thinocorus orbignyianus. Lineage (NCBI taxonomy): Eukaryota > Metazoa > Chordata > Aves > Ciconiiformes > Thinocoridae > Thinocorus > Thinocorus orbignyianus. The sequence goes on from VXBW01008332.1 coordinate 48,544, forward strand.
CCTCGGTGCTGGGCAGTCAGTCCCTCTCGGTGGACATCATCACAGGCTGCTTTCCAATTATAGCATTTCAGGGCTGCGACCGTGTTTAATTGTCTGAGTTCTATAAACACTAAATGGCCTTGGCTGACGCCCGAGTTAATGATCCCCTGCAGAAGCGACTTTGGCCAGCCGTCTCCCAGCCAGGCCCTCACCACACCCGCCAGAAAGGGACGATTAAAAAAAGACAGGAGAGGATAAAAATGCAGAAACACGACTTAAAAGATGATGCTGCATCTGAGGAAATGACATATTACTCCCTCCTGTCTGCCAGTGGTATGTAGTGCCGCCGCTGAGCTGGGCTCTCTTGAAGGCACCAAAGAGCAGCAGCTCTGCCCCTCAAACCCTTCTGCCCACAGTGGGAGGACATCACAACCTGCCCACACCTGACCACCCCTTCCCACTGCCCCAGTGACAGCCTAGACGAGGGTCAGATGATGGCAGAAGGCTTGTAGTAGGACAAGCAGTTTGATTCATCCACTGTGTCAAACCAGTGTTTCTTTCCTTCAGGTTTTCCCCCTCTGTTAACATCAACAAAGAAAAAGAAGCAACCCAACCAACACAACCCACCTCAAAAATGCAAACAGAATGAAAAGCTCCACAAGAGTAAATAGCCAAGGCTTGTATGTTAATGCAAGAGTCGCTGACAGCATCAAAACAAAGGAAAAATCTCTGGGTCAAATTTGCAACTGATGTAAATAAGCCTATTGAGTTTCAGTGACGAGCTCTGACTTCCATACAGTACCTATGTACATATATATGCCCCTCAGCCCCACGAATGCATCCCAGCTCAGTGGCATAAAGGACACTGAAGGGGAGCAGATAACACTCTGGTATAATTTGTACATATGCACCACTAAAGCTCAGTATTTCTATTTCCAAAAAATAATAATAATAATAATAATAATAAAACCGGGCGAGTGCACAGCTGCAAGGCGGCCTGGGTAATTGTGCAATGCTGGGAACTCTTAGGTAGTTAATAATTATACTCAACCTTCGGTCTAGTTCCTAACAACACCCCTAGGCGTGTCGCTCTTACAGAATAAGGGCACACGCCCTGCTGTGTCTCCTTGCTTAACAGGAACACAAAGTACAGTAGTAGGAGGTGTTTCCTTGAACTCTGAACAATTGGACATTTAAGGATTAATTACTGTTAAGGAGCTTTGGACTGGCAAACACACTAACTCAGCTCTTGGCTGCGTCTCCCAGCCAAGTTCTCTCAGTCATCCTAATTAGACATTCTGATACCATCTTTAATTATATGATCTCACATACTATTTTTTTTTCCTTCTTCTTTTATTTTTTCTTTCCTTACACTGAAACCCTGTCTTGCGCAGCACGCCAAGTGGGCAGAGCACGCAGGGGTGAACCGCCGGCAAAGAAGGCGCCCGGCTGGGTGTCACCCCCCGCCCAGACTCTCTTGGTGGGGCAGCAGAGACCATTCAGCGTTGGGACCCGAGGTGGCTGGGACCCAAGCTCCCCGTGCTGCCGAGAACACCCCGGTCTTTCACAAGAGGGAGGAAAGCGTCAAGCTTGCCGCAGCTCCCTCACTGCTGTGGGCAAGATGGGACGTATACTGTATTTGCCGGTATTGACTGCAGCCTGGCTGGAAAAATCCTGCGCCGAGCGGCGTCCCGTGCCAGCCACAGAGAGTGCGTGTGAGTGCACATGTATATACACACAGGCTCTCCTGTACACACCTTGATCTTGTTGAAACAACAGGAGGAGCATAGTGTGTGTTATTAATGTTTTTCACCTTTGTAAACACTGTATCGCTGGGGCGATGCTCCTGCCTCCTGACTTACAGCACCCAGCAGTGCTGTGGGCCTGGCGCCTCCCATCCCCCTTGCCCCACTGTTTGCCAAAAGCTGCTGAAGCTTTTTCACATTCAGGTTGGTCCTGTTGGTCTGCAACATCCTTCCTAGGAAGGTACCTGGCTACATCCGAGAGTCGCTAACCCAAAGTCACCTTGGCTTCTGTGGGTCACCATTTGCTGCCCACCCTCCCGCAGCCCCCCTTTCCCCCAGATGCAAGGAGGGAAGTTTTGGGTGGCGTGCTTTCAACTGAAATGCTGCTTTGCTGAGCTGGAAACTCAGCATACCCTGAGGTCAGCCGAGGTTCACTAAGCTGAGGAACTCCTTAAATGGTATAGTCTGAAAAGCTGGCTCCCTTGGTCTTTGCGAGCAGCACAGGGATGGACGGGCAAGTTCTCAATGGGACCCTGTTCTAAATGCTGGATCCCCAACTTTGTGTGAGTGAGAGAGCAAAGAGGCAGCCGCAGCCTCCCTGCTTTCCCCAGTGCCAGACTGCTCCCTGGAAATGGCTCCAAGATCCACCCCTACCTCCACCTGCCAGAAGAACTGGTTGGCCTCAGCAGTGAGGGTGCGCAGCAGCCGTGCTTGCACTGTGCTCCTGGGGCTGGTAGGGCTGTCACGCACCCAGACAGGGTCTCTGCCCATCCTCCTCTAGGGTCTGGGCTAGCCTGTGGGCTTAAGTGCCACTGAATGCTTCACCACCTCTTCCAACATCAGGGAGGAGAAAAGGAAGACCTGACTGTCCCAGGAAGGCAGCAGTACTCCACACAGGGAGGAGCCCTCTCCTCCCAGTTCCTTGGCGTTCCTCGCTGATTCAGAGTCAACATAATAGGACTGAGATGGCGCCATTGATCCTGCTGGGCAGGCGGAGCCACTGCACAGTGGGGATTAGTAATGGCTTTCTACCCTATGGCACCAGGTCACGGGATTCAACCCTTCCTACAGCCCTGTGGTGGAAACAGTCTTCCTGCTTCCCTGCCACCAGAAACATGCCTGTGGAGCATCCTGGGGAATGGAGCAATGGCATCAAATGTACAGAGAAATTAAGAGTTAAAGCCAAGTGAGAAAAGAAAAAAGTAGGGACCAGACAGTCACCACAGGCGGAGAACAGACCAACTCCACCAGGGCAGCCAACCAATACTCTTTAGAGCAATTGCCTGGGAGGGTCCCTCCTTCCGGATCCCTCAGACAGGTATGTCCATGCAATCAAGGACTTCCTACATTCAAGGTGCCTTTTTGAGTGGCTGTGAGTTGCCAAGACCTTCAGAGTATAGCTCCTTCTGTTCTGTGCCACCACGACACAACCTTGTTTCTCACAGCTGCCTGGGGAAGGCATGACCAGGAGTGTCTGTGGCTCCAGTAAATCCCTACCTCCACTAGGCCAACAGGACCAGGGGGAGGAAGGCCATCACTCCAGTATGAGGACTCATCCCAGCTGCAGGTGCTGCCAGAAGAACACACAAAAGGTCAAGGGAAGCACCTGAAGCTGATGTTTTGAAGGTGTCACTCTCCTTTTTTTCCTATTCCCTCCCTTTCACCACAGAGTGTCACAGGCAGATCTCAATTTCCTCAGCTACCAGAAGTGGAGAAGGTAATTAGATACCAATATGGACTCACAACATTGATCAGAGTAGAGATTTAACCACAGTCCTTGGCGCTCATAATCACAATGTTCAATTGGAGGCTGCAAAAGGCAGTAACGTCTCCCATCACCCCCATGACCTGTGGCAGCCAGAGAGGACCAGAGGGTCACAGTCTTCTAAGTCAGAATCAGCCTAGAACGAAGGCTTGTGCTGCGTGAGGCTCTGGTGCCGCTCACTGCTGGTGCTGACGCCCTGCCTTAAGCTCTGGCTTTGAGAGGTTGGAGCAGGGCTGTGCCTGGCTTAGACCATAGGGCAATCTTAGATGTGGAGGGATCGTGAACTCGCCTTTCACCCTAAGATTACTGGAAACATTCACAGGCCTCTGGCATCTAACTTTTCTTTTAAGCCCATGAGCTGGCATCTGCTGCTCTACCATCATTAACATGAGATATACAGTTTCAAAACTAAGTGCATTTCAGGGTAGTAATATGATGTAAGTAACTGAAAATGGAATTAGGCAAATTAGAGCATCCAGTGCTTGAATAACTCAAACTACCCAAGGAAAAGAACTGACCTACTTCTTTCCTTTGCCCAAAATCAGCATCATCTCCTGCTGTGGCCGCTCACATCAGTAATCACCAGCATGAGCGTATGTCATCATTGGGAGCCACTGATGAATTTGCCCAAGTCTGGAAGCCCAATTAGAGTTACAGAAAGGGGTTGGGAGGCCAGGGGGAGCATCTGTGCTCAGTTGATGGATTGTGCCTGACCCATGAGCTCACATAGGATCACCAGCTGCGGATCCATATTTACCTTCCCAGGGCACTCGAAAAACAACTGCTGTCCAAGAGAGGAAAAATGGTAGGAGAGCCTATGAAAGGCAAGTAGGCAACAGTTCCTGGCACTGCCTGTGAACTTGGAAAGTTGTACAGTCATTTGTGGGATGCAGGCACTCGATTACGGCCATGTAAGGCCTGTCTCTCTCTCTTCCCCCCCCCCCCCNTCACACTGCGCCAGTTTACATTCTTGTCTGCCATGACATCCTCCTCCCAGCTTAGTTCTTATCTGTTTGACCTCGCATAGCCAGCATCACAAAAGCTGATATTTAGTACAGAGGAATTCTGGAGTTCAAATGAGATAGCCCTGCAACGGGTAAAGAAATATGCTCACAATATACTCCTTCTAGACTATATGGAATCAAAAGCAGAAACACAGAATGGTTGAGGCTGGCAGGCACCACTGGCGAGTGTCTAGTCCTTTCCTTTGGTCGAGTAGGGTCAGTTACAGCAAATTGCTCAGAGCCAGTTCCAGTCAGGTTTTGAATGTCTCCAAGAATGAAGACTCCACAAACCTCTCTGGGCAGTGTTTGATCACAGTGAAAAAGTTACTCTCATGTCTCCTATTGCGAATTGTGGCAATTTCCTCTCATCCTGTCATTTGCTACTACTGGAAGAGTCTGATCACATTTCCTTTGCTCCCTATTCCCATCAGGGATTTACACCCTTTGGCAAGATCCCTGAGACTTCTTTTCTCCCGGCCAAAAAATCCCAGCTCTCTCAGCCTCTCCTCCCAGCCTTGACCTGTCCTCATCAAGGAGAACCTTCCTGAGGTGTCTTGCATCTCACTGCACTGGAACATGCATGAAAAACTTTCTTTTAGACCTCAGTCTTATGAGACTGAGCCACTTCCAGCCAGCTTGATAATCTATCTGTATGGATCCTTGTGCTGACAGTGGCCAAGCTCTGCTGAATGGGAGCCTCACTTCTACCACGTGAGACAGACCAGAGAACACTGGATTCTTGCAACTGAATTCAACAGCTTGTTATGACGACATAAAACTTCTGGGGATTGGGTCATAGACATCAGTAGGAGTAGGACCATAAGTTGGTATGTTGTTTTTTTTTAAAAAAATGCATCATTTGTTCCACTTCGGGGTATCTGATGCAATAACCGTGTCACAGTTTTCCTCTGTCACATCCTTCCCACATGACAGTGGAAACATCACTTCAAACCAGCATTCTGGATGTTCTCCTTTCCCCCACACTCCCACTCCAGCTCTGCTTGTAATTAAGCTTTCTTCAGGTTTAGCACATGCTTACTCTTTCCATTGGCTGCAGAATTTCTACAGTGTTCCTGTAGATGCTCCTGCAGACTCTAGACAAAATTTTTGAAGTTAAAAAAAAAACCAATAAAAATCATCAAAAGCCTTCATCTGACAAATTGACATCTCTGGCATGATATGTTCAGGTCACTCCTCTGGGCTTTTTCCTGCCATAAAAACTCTGCCCAAGGTAGGGTTTCCCCACCACTGAATACTTAAGACCACCAGGCTTCCCACACATGCTCTGTGATGAGACGTGAGACAGCTCTTGGTACTTCAGTAAGAAATGTGACCATGAGGAAAACCCAGAGACGAGTCTCAATCATGGGCACCGGACTGGCAAAAGAGAATTTGCTGTTCTCTTAATTTTGTCTTCCCTTTCTTAATTCTTGTGCACGCTAAAGACATCATTGGGATGTATACCAATCTTGTTGGAAGGGTTCTTGGTGTGGACACCCCTCATACCTTTTCTTTGCAAAAGGAACAGGTGATCTCTCTCGCAACACGACTCTGGCCACCCCATAGTAACACACAGATCCCTCACTTGCACGCCAAGGTCTGGACATCACAGGGTGGAGGGAGGGTGAGCCTGTTTCAGAAGGAGGGGAAATTCCCTGCATGAAGTGGAGATCTAAAACAAGACGAGGATGTCAGGAAAAACACATTTTCCATGCGAATGTGGTAGAATTTGGTCTCCCACAGCTAGAAGACTGGTAAAAAACAGTTTGCTCTGCTGTGTAATTTTATCCTTCAAAACCAAATTATAGTAACTGGTGCGGACATTCCAGCTTCTGCGAGCTAATGATGATAAAAGGCAGTCACAACCAGCCAGTGCTGGAAGGAAATCAGGTGGGAGGCCAGGCCTCACAACCAGCGTTTGCAAACGAGCAACATTAAGCCCTTTCGAAAAGCGCTGTCAGCAACCAGGAGCTCAGGGAGCAGTTCAGGTTGGAAGGAGGCAAGCAAGAACGTATCCTGCTGCTAGCCTTTTCTTGGGAGGGGGCGGAGGGGGGATATGCTGCCAAAGGAGCCGGTTTCACAAAATCAAGGCTGGATGCCTCTGTGCTCCAGCGTAATGGGAAAGCCCTTCGTGAGACAGGAAATCCTGGAGGCACTCCCCTTAGAGACAGCTTATGTGCAGTAAGAGATCAAATGGGGACTCCCCCATGCCCGAGGCCTGTGGAGATAGATATTAAGCGATGTTGCTCTTGTGTCCTTCGGCATATTTCCTTATAACTGCCATGCCCCCCAGAATAACTACTTTTTCCTTTATCCCCACCAGGACAAGTAGACTTGAAAAAAGCCTCCCAAAGGCTCTCCCTCACCCACTGTGTCATCCTTGACCCCACAGGGTACCCTAAGGCTGGCTCTGGCTCTACAGCCCCAACCGTCCTATGTCAACTTCGTGTCAACTTTCCTACTATTGTAGGATTCCTGACAGCTGAGCTCACTGCACACAGGCACATGCACGTATTCCCTGCTGTGGTGACTGATACCTTCAGCATTCCCCATGACTTTGCAAATATTTTCATACACCATCCACATAACTTACTCCAACATCTCCCATCTCCTTCCCCATGACACTGTGAGAACACAGGGGTTAAAAATAAATAAAAAAAAAATTTAAGGTAGGGGGATGCGGAAAACAGAGAGGGCAACAGGGATGAGCAGGAAGCCAAAGCAGACATTACTCTTAAGGAAACCCATGAGTAAGGAGCAGCTTGGCCTGGCACCAGGTTGGCTAGCCATGACTCACCTAACATCTCCTACCCACCACCGTTTTGGGGTTTTTTCTAAACTCAAATATGACATCCTCCACTCCAAACCTGTTGTTTCTGGGTTCCTTCCACTCCAGAGACTGCAGCTTTTTCCAGGTGAGCAGGGGAATCCCATGCTGACCTCCTCCTTCCTGCCAGTGAAGCAACCTTTCTTGCCACTCCACATTTTCAGAGCACAAGCTTTCAGTCCTTCTGGCCGAGGAGGTGGATTGAAAAACATTAATAATAAAGTCACCTCAGCATGCATTTTCTAGTTCTATCCCTTTCCTTTTGAAGCCAAGATGAAAGGATTAAGGCATTATTTGCCTTTTAGCCCAGGTGGTCTGCTCCACTAGCCTCTGCTCCATTTACCATTGTTGCAGCTAACAGCTGTCTGAATTGCAGCTGCTCTAATGAAAGACGCCCTGAAATGTGCTACAGCCCAGGCACCTGGCAATGCTGTACCCATTTGTTCATAGTGAAGGAACATGCAAGCTTTTAATTGTTCATGGCAAAGGGAGCTTTTTAATGACTTCCATTAACAGAGAGAGAAGAACTCCAGTTAGCTCTTGCTGTACAAAAGAGTGTCCACAACGTCATTAAAACAAGATTTACAAGTGTCATAACTCTCAGCAGCATAGTCAACAATACAGCCAATCATTACAACTGAGCACCAAAGGAGAAGGGGAGGAACGTCACACCACCAAGTAATGGGAGGAAAAGAAAGAAGTAGGGGCAGGGAGGAAGGTGCAGAGAAAAAAAGAAAAGTCTTTTTTTGTTTTTTCTTTTCAGTCTAAATTGATTTTATTCTACAAAATGCTACTCAGTTAAAATTGTAAAAGCAAAACCATTTTAATATGTTCTTTCTTTCATAGCAGCAAGCTTTCTCTAACAAGCTTTTTGTTTTAGTGCAAATACTGTAGGCCTGTATTACAGTAAAATAACAAGAACAGAAGAGAGACAACACCAGAGAGACTGCCTCAGAGCTGTGCATCTCTGGGAACAATATCAAGATCACAATGAGCAAAGAAGGGTCTCGATTCAGCAGTCACCTTTAAGAACCTCCTTGGCAGAAACTATTTCACCGCAGACAAAGAAAGAAAAACCATGATCTAAAACTTTTGAGGAAAAAAAGAAAGATAACGGTGCCCCCAAACCTTCAATAATCCTCATGGTCGCCTATTAATCACTGAGGCTTGATTCCACCTCCAACACCCACATCACAGCAGCAAAACGCTACTGATGCTTTCAGTTTGCTCCCTGGAGAGTGGAATCAGAATTAGGCTCTTTCCGTATCTGAGGATCTTAAAGTAGTCTTTAGTGACACAAGTAACTTACCGCTCTAATAAAGATGCACTATCCCTTATCGATGTTACTTTGAACTACACAGTATATCAAGATATATACAACATTTTATCCTCTCACTGAGCAAAAACAATTGGATACCTATTTTCTACACATTTTAATATGGTTTTAATATCAAGTAACCACAAACAAGAAAGTGGAATAACCCTTTAATCATACAGGATAGGAGGGGAACAATTAAGTGAAACAGGATGGGATTTTATTATTATCTTGTATTCTGAGATTTGTCCTCAACTCCACCTACTGTTCACAGAGGAATGATAATGCATCTTTAGAAACACATCTCTTTTTACATTTTATACAGACAACAACAAAACCCAGAATCTTTTATTTAAAGAATCAGAAAAAAAAAAAAAAGCCTAAAAACAGAAGATTGGAGTATTTTTAATGCTTTCTTTATTATATCCAAGTCTTGAACAGAAAAAAAAAAAAAGATGTAAACATGATAAATAAATAAGAAATAAAATGTAGATTGTTCCCCCCACCTCTTAAAATGTTTGACTTGGCCTTCCTAATGAAAATGAACCTGTAAGTGTCATAAGAATAAGATTTCTTACATTACAAAAGTCTGTTTTAGAATGAAAAAAACTCACCAACAAACCAAGAGCAAAGGAAGGAAAAAAAAAAAAAAAAAGAAGCAACGTCCAAACACCAGGAATGTAAATTGTAAATTGGGAGGATGTTAAATTAATGGCAGGCAGATCTGCTGGAGCAGGCACAAGACGGCTGCCTGCCAATAAATAAGATACCAGGTAGGAGGGGGGTGTCTTCGGTTTGTTTTCATTTTGTTTTTTCTTTTCATTTAGGATGAAGGCCAGGTGGATCCTACATACAGTAAGCAGCAAAATTAAAGGTTCAGATGAACTAAATAGATCATTTAAATAATAATGATAAAAACACAACAGAGAGCTACTGTCCCCAGCACATTGGTCCCAAATCCCACCACACCACCAGCAGTTTGAGCCTTACCCAGTCTCCACACCTATGAGAAAGGGATGGATGAAGGTAATGCCACAACTGGGAAGGCGGAAGGAGGAACAAGGGCAAAACTAGAATAGCCAACATCACCTGGAGGGTGAATATTTCCTTCAGTGCAGCTGCTACTGCTCCTCCCAGTTTGGCATTGTTTAAATTAAGATGTTATTAGAGGCTTCATTGGGCCAGTCACTAGGGGGTTGACCCAGTACCATCTGAAATTCCCTGGGCCTGTTTCTATCGACTTCAACAACTCTTGGTCAGACACAAGTCATGACAGCTCCTGCATCCCCATTACATGCAGAACATGGAGACGCTGTACATTTAAGAACTGGCAGGGAAGGTACTCATGGAAAACACTGTTTTGGGTACGGGGAAGACAGTCAATTCCCAAAAAGCACAGCAGTAAACCTGAAAAGAAGAATGCAGGGCCAGATCAAAGCAGATACAGCTTGAGCTCAAGCTGTACCCATCTGCCAGAAACTAAACAAAAATAAGGCTGATTCCCAAAATACAGAAGGCAGGAGACCAGTGATCTCAACCCAGACATCCTCTGAGAGGGTTGAGGGACAAAACAGGCAGGCACAAGATATTTGGAGCTTTTTCCAGGTAGTAGAAAATAATTTTCCAGGCAGTTTCATATGGCTCCTGTCAGTATCACAGGACAGGAAAGGAGACTGTCCTGTCTCTGAAAAGGTTGATGACAACACAGCAAGCAGTGGGCAAGGGTCAGCTGCAGCTCCTTTTGGCAATGACTCAGTGAGTAAAAGCAAAAGTTGGCTTTTGTTGTTCTACTAGGAGCTAGGCTCTCTCAGGTTTGAGGCAGCACCTGACTTCCCGAAACCCCTAGTAGGAATGGTCCTGTTCTCCTGGGAGATAGTGATACTGCTCAGCTGGCCTCAAAGTAGCTGCATTGCTTTAGGATTCACCACTTGTCAGTGTTGCCTTCTGCCCAAAAGTGAGTGGGAATGACACACAGAGACATTTTATGGAATTTCAGTTTTAGATTCTCAAGCCAGATCAGCCCAAAGAAGCTTCTGGCAAAATGGAGACAGTTAGAGAAGCAGCAGCTTGACCTAAAGCGATATCATCTACACAAAACCCTACCAAAACAGGATCTTCTGTGCTAACTACAGGAAGTCTAGGGGTCTACCTTGTTAAAAAGGAAGTTTTGATGTTCACATAAGGACAATTTTATTTATGTAAAATGTATCAATTTTACTTATGTGCAAGTTCAATTTGAAACCTCTAGCACCAGTATAATGATGGAAGTGTATAAGCAATAAAGAAAATGCCTGAATCACAATCAGCTTTACCAAGCAAAAAGATCACTCAAAAAGATCTTTTTATTTCTGGCAGGTTTGGTAAACGCCTGGGCTTAAAAATAATAGTCATAATAAAAAAGCAAAGCCTACCTTTAGAGCCAAAGTAGTGTCCCTTTGAAATAATTCAATGAACGGGCAGTGGACAGGGTTTGAGGGAAGCCAGCCCTGCTGAGAAAAGGTCCAGTTTCACAAGACTGAACTTTTAATTAATTCCCAGTGGAGATGGTGAGACTGCAGCAGTTTAGTATCTCACAGCACTGGCCCTATAATCACATATTGCATTTCTCCAGGTCCAGCCTGACCAAGAAATACCCTGTTTTCAGTTGATTAAAAAAAAAAAAATAAAAAATACCCTGGTTTCAGTTGATTAAAAAAATAAAAAAATAAAAGGACAAGAAAATCTCATGCCAAAATAAATAGCTGCCACCACAGCTTCAATTGGCAGGACTAAATAGTTATCCGCTAAGCGGCTTCGCCGGCCTGCTAAGCAACCCTACTGTGCATGTGGTCACGTTTTGTCACTGCCTTGACATCAACAGGAATTGAGCTTGGATCCAAGCAGAAATAGATTAGGTACGTTACTGTTTTCAGTAGTGAACATCAGTGCTGGAGAGCTTGTGCCCTCTGTAAGCACTTAGTAGTAGCAGCCAAGCCCACAGGTTGGAGAAGACAGGACCCAGGGCTAGGGGAAGAGCCTTTGAATTATTTTTTTGAGTTTTTTTGTCTTCAGGCCAATCAACCCCAACAAAACCAGGTCAATTACAATGAAAAAAACCAAAACAAAACAAAAACAGAAAAAACTAAAACAAAACAAACCAAAAACAGAGGCCAAAGACAGAGCTGCAGATAACAGTAATCGATTTTCTTCCACAGCAAATTGTCATTCATAACCAGAGGTTATCAGAAGCTCTGTTCTAGTTCAAACAGGTCATCACTTGAACCATGCCATTCCTGCCTGGTCAGGTGCACCTCGTGGCCTGTGCTGTGCTGGAGGTTGGACCACTGCCTCCTCCCCAACCTTCGAAATTGGGAATCTCTGAGCAAACAACACACGCTACTGTCAGCTGGTGGATGGGCAGTGCATTGTTTCCCAACAACGAAGAAGTCAGCAAGGGAAGAGCTAGCTAGTTTCACCCTCTTATCTGCTGTCAGTCTCTATCCTGGATTTACAGGCACGTGCTGCCACCCCTTTTTCAGTAGCATGTTCTGCAAATATGGCCAAGGGGAGGGGAGAGTTTAGTAACAGGAAGAGATCAGCCTCTGAGTCAGGAGCCCTGATGGGGAGGAAGATGCAATACTCCCTAGACAGCGGGCAGCCCAGGAAAAGTAAACAACAAGCAGCAGATTTGATATCCACCGAACTGGGGTAAAACCCTGCCAAGATACTGGTAAGTGCCAGCCCAGTAGCTTTCCTGATGCTACTTTGGCCCTGAGATGCTAACTTGTTTTTTGAGGAGCCCAAGGGGATAAATATATCTACATTTAAAAAAGAGGAAAAAAAAAACCAAACAAGGCTTTCACATGTGCCTCCTGCTGTCTCTATTTGCTGTGTCTGTGCCCCAGAGTTACAAGCTCTGCCCTCGCAACTGAGCCCTTGTGCTCCTCTTGGTTCTCCCTCCCGCAGATCTTCCAGCCATCCCCCTCCTGCCTGGGCAACCCCACATGTTTCCCACAGCCCGTCCCAAGAGGAAAGATCCTAACAAGCCTTTAGAGATCAGAGCAACTGGATGAAATGTCATGGGATCAACAACATTGGAAATGATAAGCAGAGAGAGAGAGGGAAAAAGAAGTTGCAAGATCAACTAACCAGAATGATCTAAGCACAGAGCACAACCAATCAGATCAATTCACAAAGGAAAGGGATGACTAGCAACCATCTGCAGCTCGCCTTCAGTCCTGGCCAGGAGTGCTCCCCAAGTCCACTATGGCCATGAAGAGGTTTCCATAGGCAGTCCCTACAGAGGGGACATCACCCTCTCCTAACAGTCCTGGTGCGTCAGTCCCACCCTTGCCATTTCCTGCCTCCAGGGAGCTGGCGTTGGTCTTCACTCTGCTTCCTGGAGCTGCAGCACTTCCCCATCCTTGTTCTTGCTGCCCCTGTGCTTGAATGATCCTGTGCTTGTCTCTAATCCCATGGAGGGGGGCTCCCCCCATGGTGCTGAGGAGGAATGTAACACACCGGCAAAATGGGGGGCTGCAGGGGGATTACAACGCCAGCAAGGTGGGAGAGTTCAAGGAATCCGAGGACTGGTCACCGCTGCTGCTGCTCCTCCGGTGAGCTTTGGAGCAGGACTCAGACGGGGAGAGAGGAGACTCCTGATCCAACACATTGGGGTAGGTGAACACCAAGTTGGAGGAGCCAGGAGTGATGGCTGGTGTTGAGGTCACCACGATGGGAGTGTTGAGTGCCTCCTCCCCATAAAAACCTCCAGCAATGCTGATGGGCTTAATGACAGACCTCTGGGCTTTGTCAAGGACCAAAGAGGAAGATGGGATCTCTTCCTCCACAGGCTCCTGCTTCACCACCACCGCTCCGCTCGCTCCAGTCCGCACGCTCTGGAGGCTGCTGGATGGTGGACTCCGACGTTCCTCAGGGCTGATTTTGCAGACAGGGCTGTGAGCCACCAGCATAAACTCCAGCTTCTCCTTCTCCTTCTGGAGCTCAGCAATCTCCTTCTGCAGCACTGACTTCTCCTCCTCTAGCACTTCAGTTTCCTGCAGACAAAAAAGGAGAAAGTAAGTATCAGAGGCTCTGGCATTGCTCCTCACCTGGAACACAGCCATGACGTCCAGTTCCCATGTGGCATGGGCAGATACGCCCCAGACTCTTCATGAGCCAAGCAGGCATCAGGTCATTGCCAGCTAAGCATCTCGTGTTTCATGTGTCTACTAGTAGGCCATTCCAAAACTTCACTAATCTAAGGGTTATAAACAGCCTTCTCATGAGTTTACCTTAATTTTCTGATGGCCAGCTTCTACCATCTTTTTCTTGGCCTTTTCTTGACTTAAATAACTCTTCTCCCTTGCTGCCTAACGGACATGTGAGAAGAGAGGACTCAGATCTCCTCCCTCATTTTTCTTTTTTCTATCAGGTAAGTCACGGACTTTTTACTTCTTAGACAGAGGTATCATACAGCAATCTTTAAACTCTTTCCATTTTCTTTCTGTAAAGCGTATTCCAGAAAAGGTGTGATACTTGCTTGACTCTTGCACAAAGGAGTAACACTTTCATCTCTTGATGCATTCTTGGATCAATACATTTAACTTCCCATTGTCACATCGCACCAATGGCTTATAGTCAATCCGTGAGCAATTAGTACCTTCCTAAGTGAGAAGCTCACCATTGTACAGAAGTACTCACCCTCAGTCCTTCAGCACATGGACTTCCCACTTCGCACTCCTTTCAATTCTATTCTTTTAGTTATGATACTCCTTGAATTCTTCCTAGAGTATGTCTTGCCTTCCCTACACTGAAAATACCTGCTGAATTTGAGTTAGCAGCACGTTTCACTGGTATGCTTTTGCTGCTGCTGCGCTTATTAATAAGATAATGGAATAAAACCAGCCCCAGGCTGGTTCTTGAGCAGAAGTGCTGGGGTCTTCCCTCCAGCCTCTTTCAACACAACCCACCCTCATCTCCTCTTCAGCCAGTCCCTTACCCACTCCACAGTTACTGAACTCATCCCTACCTTCTCCAGTTTAACTAGTTATTTCCCCTGTGGCACCAGACCACATTTCTCTGTGGTGCTTTCTTTGTGTAGGAAATCAGTTACCCTCACCAAAGAAAGGTTAGCCCAAAGGATGTAGCTTTAATAGGTAAGCATAACATCTGCCTCGTTTTCTACTGCTTTTGGATGATCCTACCATCTTCAGTGCTTTTGTCCCCAAAGCCTGCCTGTGAAGCACACAGCAGCTTTATTTCCACTTACAGAGGCATAGCAACAGTAGGGAGACTGGTGCTAGTTGGGAAGCGAGCTCCCAGGACATTTTGGGCACCAGCAAGAGAAAATTTAAGCTCCTGAGCTCCAGGCCTCAGCCCTCACCACCGTTAACGCGGAAGCAACACCACCAGGCAGTGTGTGCTTTGTTGCATCTTCCTCAAACACGCTAGTGAAGGGAGAGCAAGCAATGCCCTGCAAGCTGGTCCAAAGGGTGGGCGACAAGGAAGGAGAAATGTATGCAGAGCACGTACCGCCTGGAGTTTCTCTGTTAGCTCTCGACGCCTGTTACGACACTTAGCAGCTGCCAGCTTGTTCCTCTCTCTCCGGATCCTTCGCTTCTCTTCTTCCTCAGGCGACAGCTGTGGGCAAGTGCCAAGAAAACCCACAATCAGATCTGAGCAAGGCATTCCTTGAAGTTTGTGAGGATTTAACCACAACGCAAAGGAAAAAGGCCTGATCCAGCAGGATGCTGAGCACTCCCCCTCTTCACCAATGTCAGCAGAAGATGAAAGCACACAGTATCTCTGCCTGCTCCTCGCCCTTCTGCTAAGACCCGGTGAAGATGGAGCGGGGAAGCAAGGGGAAGATTGTGTAAGAGGACAGTGAATCTGCACCAAGGCCAAACAGATAAAAGATGCTCTGATTGTTTCACAACTTGGGTGGTACATTAAGCAAAAGCAGAGCACGATGTTGTAAGTGCCTCTTTCTTGAAAGAAAATATCTGCTGCTTCCCACACAAAAATAGTTGTTAGCTTGAAGGTCGTGGATGGGGAGACAGGGAAATCAGCAGAGCTCCCATGAAGTCCATGAAGCAACAGTGATTTATACCACCCAAAAATCTGACCTCAGATTTTTGAGCACTCAGCGAGATAACACACTGCGCTTCTTGCATCAGCAGGCAAGGCTCCAGCGATATCAAGGGCTTCCTGAGGCCAGCTGACATCCTCACTGATGTAAATCAGGAGCAATTCCATAGAAACCCATCGAGCAACACTTGCGAAACCAGAGGAAGTGAGCAGGAGGCCACAAGTTCTGGTCAAGTCAGGCCCAGCTTCTGGGGTTTGAGATGAGGTTTTACAAATCCCGGCAGCACATCGGCTAGCACCACTGCCAAGGCCGAGGAGCAGGTGGGTACAGCAGTGCGGGAAGGGAGCTGGCAGTGGCACACAGAGCTGGTACAAGCCACCAGCCATGGGGATTCATGGCACACACTGGGCTGAGCATCCCTTCTCTGCTGCCAGCCGACCCCGTGCCCTGCGCTTCAGCCTCGCCAGGCTTTTGCCCAGTGACTGAAATGAAAGTGAAACAAGCACCCTGCAAAAGCACATGTGGGATGTCACATAGTGCCAGCAGAGAATGGGAAGAAAAGCCTTTCCATAAAAGCTTTCAGTTTTAGTATCTTTGGGGACTGTCAAATTCGCAGATGAGACATTCACCTTTTTATTATCTTTTCTTTTTAGCATTAGTTTTACCCTAGCCTCATTCTGGTTTGTTTGGGTTTGCTTTATTTTTTGGCTTTATTTCCTCAGTTTTGATCTTCGCAGTTGTGGGGAGTTTAGTTCTTCAGCGTCTGGGCGTTCCCCTCGCTCAGTTCTGCTTTTTTATTATTTTTTTTTTTAATTTATTTTAGGGGACCTACTCTGTGCCTCAGATTTCACCTGCACGCAGTGCAAACCCCTGGGTATTCACCGAGCAGCCCAAGGACTTTGGGACACAGGCTTTATATCCTGAAACTTTTCCATCAGTAAATCACAGCGTCCTATCTCAGGGGGGCGGGAACCTCCACCTCGCTGGGCAGCAGCCAGTGGGGCTCTGGCATACTTCCCCTCCCAGTAAGGAGCCCTCACAGGCACCGCTCTCGCCAGTACAGCTCTGCCTGCTCGGTTCCCAGCCTGCACACGTGGAAGGTGAAAGTGTATTTGCACACAAGTACTGGTGATAAGGCAAAGAATTAAGCATGCCCACAGACTCTGCGCTGACTTGGGGCCTCTGCATACAGTTTCCAAGAGCCCTTTCATGCTTCAGAAGCACAAACCTCATTGAAATATGTGGAGATTGAAATTTCTTCTCCCAGGGCCTTCAGTTACTTTTATATTATCTGTCTCGAGGGCTGTGCTTTGCGAAAAGATCTCATAGATGGGGCCAAAGCCCCTAATCTGGACGTGCTTAATTTATGCCAGGTCCAAAAAGGAATATTCTGTCAGTGTTTGCTGAATCTGTTTGAAAGCAGTTGGATTTGGCACTCTCCGTGCCCCTGCTGTAAGCGTTATCTGTAGCTTGTCCAAGCCCAATACGTGCGTTCGCTGGCAGAAACGTTCATCAAAACAGGCTCTTTTCATAAAGCGTTACACAATGTTTTCCAAAAAGGCACTCCGATGCAGTGTTCAAAGCACCAACAATGGAAACCTGAGCCAAAGAGCCACGGTAAAGTGCCCGGCTACTGCCTTAGCACGTGTCTAATCAAAAGGACTTGGCTTTGAATGACCCACAGTGAATGGCTTGCAAACAAGCCACAGGCCAGGAATTGCTTGGCAGGCATCCTTCAGCAAATAACTCTGAACAACAAATAAAGCGGGGAAAATATGGTGATCTCTTCACGGCCAATTTGTGAACACGGAGGCAGCATTTGTCAAACAAATTAGTTGTTGCTAATTATTCCCCCAGTTCTCGTGAGAGCTTCCCTGGCTTTGGGCATCAGCCCTGCACACAGAGAACCAGGAGGTAGCTCTGGCTGGTGGAAAAAGGCTGGCACGTACTCGAACCACCATGGCTACCCCATCCTTTCTCCCAAAAAGGGGTCCTGGGTATGCACAGAAGGTGCAGTTCACTCTGGACAAGTGACTTTAACCCCTTCCCTGCCTCTTAGGTCTAAACCAGACAGCGAGTCCATATAAAATAATTCGACTGTGAATCAAAACAGATGACGTGGAAGTAAAAGTTGGGCTGGTGAGTCTTATTAGAAACAGACCTCATGCAACAGCGTGTGCTCGTGTTCTGAGGGTGCGCAGTGTGTCCCATTACATTGCTCGGCAGCGACCCACACAACTGCTGCTTGGGAACAATTCGGGGACATCTAGATTGAGATTTTTTTAGTTTGGTTTTTTTTGTGGGGTTCCGCCCCCCCAAGAAATCAGCCTAGCACTGTGGATAGGTATTCACCAGACAGCCCTGGAGAAGGGTATTTCTCTCCAAGAAGAGCCTGACAGAGCTGAAAGGAACTCCAGAAGATGAGATACCTGCATCTAGTCCACTGCCCTGCCCCAGCGCAGGATCCAGGCTCCTAGCTCAATAGTCTCATCAGGAAGTTGAGCACAGGGTAGCAAGTGTCACAAGCCACCCCATCTCAGCTACGAAAATGCCACTGGGTTGGGAGTAGAAAAGCCTCTGCTTATGGGATCCCCTCCTCATCGCTGGAAAGAGATCAAGTGATAGCATGTTTGTAGCGGGAAGGTGGGTTTAGAACCCAGGCAACCAGAAGGCTCTTGCTACTAGAGTCAAGGTGCTCTAGGGAAGCTGTTCCTTCCTACTTGGCACTGGCTGGTAGCGGTGCTATCACCCAAAAGTGAGCCTGGCGCAGCACTAGCTGCCACAAAACAGATATAGAATGCCAGCTGATGTAATTTGAGTGTCAGATTTGTAAAGGACCTACGTAAAAGCTCAGAGGTTTCCTTCTGCCTAGAGTGGAAAGGACACTCAAAGCGAAACCCAGGGTTTGACTTCAGAGTTTCACCTGCTTTTGAAACTGAGCCGCAACGCAGCCCAGTGGTGCGAAGCGTTTGATGGAGATTGACTAAGTCTCACCATACGATGAGGAAGCAGCAATAAAATCACCTTCTGACTTACACCCTGCGTCACCCTGAGAAACCCCAGCGCTTGTACAGCCCAGGGGACAGCCCTCAGTGCTCCCCCAGGGGGCTGGGAGATCCCAAAGGAGGACAGAGGGGAATCTCTCCCCACCATGGTTACCTGCTCATCTCTTCGTCTCCTGCCCACTGTGGTCCCGATGGTTTTGATCACGCCAGGTCGCTGAAGGGCCGTGTGTCCGGCCACTGAAGACAGCGGGGGCAGCGGGTGGCTGTAGGGGTGCGAGCGGGAGTAAGGGCTTGACATGGACGTGATGACGGTGGGCTGGACCATCCACTGCAGGTCTTGGCTGGTCGTGATGGCGTTGATCGTAGGGATAAAAGCGCTGCCTGATCCTGGCATATCTACTCGAAATTTCTAGAAGGAAAGGTGGGGGAGAAAACGGGGAGAGAGAGAGAAGAATCCATCAATGAAAGCAGAACATAAGTGGTTAGTCAGAAACTAGTGAGGCCCTCAGGAGGAGCAGCAGTGAGGATCAAAGCAGCATCCGAAGCAAAGGCTCAGGCTGCCAATGCCTCTGCAATATCCCAGGCTACCCTCCACCCCCCCTNTCCTCATCCCCTCGACATCTCCACAGCATCTTCTACGCCAACCTCTCCCCCCGGGCAGCATTCCCACTGCCACTGCCTCCCCCTCCTGTGCCTACCACTCCTTCTGGTGTGGAGCAAAAGGGGAATTAAGGAGTTTCTAGAAAAACACTTCTCTGCCAGTCCGAAGAAAAGGAAGAGAAACTTCAGTTCTGTAATGTCAATACCAAGCTTTCTTCTACCAGCGGATTCCCCTGAAATTTGCACTTGGTACACACGGGGTTTGGTACAGCAAGAACAGCAGCTTGCTTCTCGTTCAGTGATTCCGTGCTCACCACACACACAGGGCAAGAAACCCGGCCCCAGGACGCTTACGTGCGAGGATATGTATTTTAATAGCAGCCTATAAAATAGGTCTTAGGATTCAGATCGGACAAGTTCCCTGCAGCTCTCCACACTGTCTAGACAAAACAAGGCAACAGTAAAACCAAGGCAGGTAATGATCTCCTCCAAAATACATGTACACCTTGTTTCAGACAGAGGTAAATCCATCTGGATAACATGCTGGCACTAAACTGCAAGGAAAACAATCGCTTGTCCCCGGAGGGGGAAGCAGAGGAGAAAGAATGCTTTTGTCTATGCACAGCTCCTCCAGGAGGCTTTCAATGGTTAGGCTCAGCTTTACAGACAGACATGCCTTGCTCCAGCAATCGCTGTGCAAGGGACAGGGCTCACAGGACCAGCAGCCGTCACTACCACCCATTTGTAAGCCTTGAAAAGATCTCATGAAAAATGCACATTCTTGGGTCAACAAACTAGCTTCCCAGAGAGGAGAGAGCCCTTGCATCAGCCTGACCTCAGCTCAGGTAAGCGTCCCAGATAAGGGACAGCACTTCAACACAGATTTCCTTTTCAGGGTGTGCCTAGTCAAGCACCTTAAGTGCTTTGTTAAACCAAGGTTACTGCAAATAGTATTTCACATTCTGATAGCTACAGCGTTTCAGGTCAGTATTCGCCATAAGAAGTCCAGCTGCCAACGCCTAGAGACCAGAAGATCCAGTCTGAATGCCGACAAATGCAGCCTTACAGCTTTGGACAGCTCAAAATCTAGCAAGAAAGGACAAGAGAAGGAAGGAGTGAATCAAGTTCAGTGGGTGGGGGAATTACACAGGCAGGATGACACTGGCACTAAGACCTTGGCAAAAGCCCCACCAGAACCTCAGAGATTCACCTGGAGCTCGAGTCCAGCACAGCCTCAGCACAGCCCACACTTCAGTGCACACCACCTTTGTGACCTCTCTCAATTAACTACTAAGGGCCAGAGCTGCAGACTGTCAACACTTCAGAGAAATTTACAGGCACAAAACCCTTTTGCTCTGCCCAGTGTAGGTTGTGGCCACATGGCACGGGAGAGGATGGATGCCCTGACGCCTCCACAGCCATAACACCATAACAAAGGGATCTTAATCTTGCAGAAGAGAGGAAGGTCAAGGCTAGTTTAACCACAGGTGCTCAGGGGACACAAGTTCTGCTTCCAGCTCCACAAGTGGCTTCTGCCATGACCTTTACCTACCTGTACCACCATCCCTCCTGAACCCAAAAAGCAGAGAAGAAAGACTCTTGTCTTTTTGCAAGAACCCTAGAATGCTGTGGCTACAAAACATACTGAGATCTTCTGGTGCTTTGCTGTGCAAAGATGCCATTTGCATTCCAGAAGAAATGACCTTTACAGCAGTGCCACTGCACCCGGTGACACCCAACAACCCGCTAAAAATTCCCCCTTCAGAGGTCGGGAGAGTCAGACCCATCACCAAATCAGTCATATCATATAGAAGTGTCTGACACAAAGATCCAACCCTGAGTTATCGATAAAGTGACTGCTCCACTTGTAGTCACTCTTGTATTTGACCCAGGACCCTTCTCACACACTGGTGGAGGTCTCCTGGACAGCAAAGGGGAGCTGCTCAGTTCAGCCACTTCCCTCAGCAGCTCCACCATGCTTACTTGCAGACCCAGGGAAGAGACCATTCAGACTACAGTCACTCTCAGCGTCACGTTCCACCTCTGTGACCAGCTTCCTTTCTAATTCCTTGAAATAGCTTATAAAAGTTCCCCAAACCTTTATTCTGTACTTTCCAAAGGCAATATTTTTCCCAGGTAACTAACTCAGGGGCATGCTGCTGCCACAGGTTGTGAGTCTTCAGGAACGGGGTGCTCAGGCTAAGGCTGGGTTTTACAGGCATTGCTTCCTGGCTGGTCAGGCTTTCTCCACATACTTCATTTTCCCTGCTAGAACATTGCACTGGATCGGCTTTGCCATGCCAAAATGCTGCTGGCCATCATCTCTGAACCTCGGGGACACTGCTGGTTTCAGCAGCAGCAGGCCCTGAGTTCCCTGCTACCTCTCCTGCACAGTCCCTTTTGACACCAGCCTTCTCACTTTGGAGCTCAATATCTTGCCCTAAACCGTAGCTCCAACTCTATTCTCTGTTCAGAGAGCTTCGATCCTCCTGGCAGCTCTGCCTGCCCTCACCTACCTCCCCATTTTTCCTCTTTCCAGATCCCCTCCTGCCATTTCCTCACCCGGGACACCCACAGCTCTTCTCTCCTGGCACAGGAGAGGCTCTTGGAGGCAACTCTCTGCCAGCTCCTATTTCTTCTTACCTAGGAGGAATTCCCAGTACTACAGAAAAGATGTGGTGATGGCCAGATCACAGGGCTGCACATGCGGCACACACTCAGCCTCAAAGCCACTGGTCTCCTCCTGACCCCAGCAACACGCAGAAGAAGGTATCATTAAAAAAAAAAAAAACAAACACCCCCAAAACCCCAAACCAAACAACAAAAAAACAACTAAACAGCAAACAGAAATAGTCCTGTTATTAAGAGTGCCAAGAACTGAGGTCAGTCTCTGCTCTGCCTTAAAAATACTGGGTTGGAGAGAAGCCTCCACGGGCTGGAACAGGCTACATCAGCAGGTCACGCAACATCAGTACACAGGCAACATGGGAACATTTTGGGCTTTGGCTCTGTGGTTCCCTTCGCCATCTTAACAGGGAGTTTCTATACTGCACCCCACTGTGTCTCCACTCCCCTCCTGATCTTCACTTACTAACTGCAAGTGCTGAGCAGCACTAGAAACAGATCTAGAAATGGATACAAAGGACATGGAAAAAAAACAAACTCAGCAACAAAACCACCCAAAAAACCATCCCGAACATCTTCAACAACTACTCAGTTATCAAATATAGGGCGCACAGGATATATCCTAGAATAAATACAAGGCCCCTCTTGGCTCTCCCACGTCGAGCGTCTCCTCAAAGGAAAACTGGACACAGTGCTGGGATATCTGAGGGGAAAGTCGACCAGTCTGAAAGAGTACACAAACTCTTCCCATTAAAGTCTATGTTTACCACATGGCAAGTCAGTGATTAGGAAAATAGCATGACACGCAACTTAAAAGAAAAATGTTCCACTGCTGGGTTGTATGGGAAAAATAATTAAAAAGCATCAAAGTTTTGGCTCAGAGACACAGTTTCCACTTAAACATGTGACTGATGCATCTTTTCTTGCTTTTGGGAAAAAAAAAAGGCACAAAACTATAAAGAGAAAAATTTCTACAATGCATATTTTCTGTAGCGATAAAGCTGCAGATCTCTGAAGACCAGAATCAGCAGAACAGCCCGACTGCTGGGGTAAAGGCAACTCTTGCATTTGATCCTAATCTACAACATCTGTAAGGATCAAGGGAAAGACGAAGCACGAGGCCTTGAGAAATCTCCTGGATTCTTAAAGAAAACATTTATGTTCTCTCTAAGCCAGCGTCCTGCACAAAGCCCCGGTACAGATAGTAACCCTAGAAACTGGGCTCTGGCCCCCGTACCGAGCACGCCAGCTGCCTGGGGAAGATGAGCAGCCCCAGAAAATAAAAAGGGGAAAACCCAGCTATGGGTCAGACCTCGATAGCTGAAACATTAAGCAGCGCTGGAGTTTCATGACCTCCTACAGCAAGTGCTTGAACCCAGCCCAGCTGCTGAATCAGAGAAGAGGGAGAGCGACGGATTCGCAGCTCGCCGGGCATTTCCAGTTTCTCGCCCCCCCCCCTCCTTCCTGCTCCCCCACCTTGCCCTGGCATTTA
>VXBW01008332.1:76151-193549 GCA_013400375.1 Thinocorus orbignyianus
AGATTTGGGGTTTGTTTTTTGGAAGGGGCTAAAGGGTCACCCCCGCGGTTGGTGCCGGGTGGGAGGCACCAGCAAGTACCCCTGGTGCGTGGGGGTTCTGCTCCCCAGTAAACCCCACCTTGGGCTGGGCTGGACTTTACAGCAGCCTTGACCAGGTTTTATTTATTTATTTGGATGCATCGATTTAATTAGTTAGTATCTGAGTAATGAATTTTATCTGTGCGATTTGTTTTTATTTTTGGTTATTTTATCCTAATTGTACTCATTTAAATTTTTTGCTATTTATTTTTCTTTTGCTTTGTAAATTTAGTTATTCTTTTTTTTTATTTTATTTTTTTCCCTTTTAATTTTCTTTTTTTCTCCCCTTACATTTTTTATTTTGTGTTATTTCATATTTTATTTTAAATCTTATTTTATTTTATTATTTTGTTTCATTTCATGTCATTTCATGTCATGTCATTTAATTTTATTTTATATTTTATTTTTATGTATTTTATTCCATTTCATTTCATGTCAGTTTTTTTATATTTCATTTTATTATTTTATTTCATTTCATTATATTTTACAATTTATTTTATTATTTTATTTTATTCCGTTTCTTAAATTTTCATTTCATTATTTCATATCATGTCATTTCATCTCATTTCACTTTATTTAATTTCTTCAGTCCACCCCTCCACCCTCCTGGGATCTGGCCTCAGGGCCACTCCAGGCCACAAAAAGGAGTGTCACCGGGCCCTGGGCTGTACCGTACAAACACCCAGAGGGACTCAGGGGACGGTGGCACCCTGCCTGCCCCGGGTGGCCGCGGCGCGGCCGGGTCGGTGACTGGCAGAGGCTGGGAGGGGGCAGAAGCCGGGAGGTGGCTGGCAGAAGCGGGCAGGACGGAGCCCTCCGCAGGGAGCAGGCGGCTCCCGGCTGACCCGCAGCCAGCGCAGTGATGCTGCGAGTTACAGATGGTTAAAACGTTGCTCTTCAAACCTGAGATGTTTGGTTTTCACCCTCCCTGGAGGATTCACCCAGCCCTGAGCGTGTCCTTTGTGCTGGTAGGGAAGGAGAGTCATCTAAGTTCACGCTGTAAAATCCCGTTTAAGCTGTCTCACGGGCAAAGTATTTTCCCACAGGAGCTCATCCGAGAGTAATGGGCTTTCCTCCGCTGGCACCCTCCTCCCCGGGCAGGGAGCGGCAGCGCCCGGCTCAGCCCCGGAGCCTGCAGGGAGCGATGAGCAGGAGCAGCCCCTTGGTGATTACTCTTCAGCACCTGGTTTATTTATTTATTTGTTTGTTTGTTTATTTATTTATTTATTTATTTATTTATTTATAGCACCCAGCCAGGCATTTAGGACTAAAACTCCTGCAGATGCTGTTTAGTTTTCAGCACCTTCATTTTCCAGGCAACTGAAATTCTCCATCCCGACTATCCACAGCTTCTGGCTTTGGGAGAGGTGGACATGGGGCTGTAAAAGTTACCCCGTGCTTCCAGCTGGCATGGCACTGGGAGTAAGGGGCTGGGGAGGGGGAGAGGTGCTCTGGCTGCGACGGCGTGTTTTTTCCTCCTGGGTTGCACGTCAGGCAGATGATCCGCGCGTGCTTTGTTCTGCTGGAAAGAGAATTAGCTCAAGATGTGAGAGGGACTGGGCTGCAGTCGTTAGGAGACAAAGAGCAATGGGGAAAAATGTATTACCACGCACGGTGATAAAGAAGCTCAGTGAGAGGGGTTGAGTTTTGGCCGGCCACCTCCCAGAGAGACCTCTGCCTCCAGCTCTCCTCAGGTGGGAGGCTGCCGCTGCCCCCAGGGTCTACCAGGCATCAGGAACCTCTGCTGTCACTGGGGTCACTGGCCCCTGGCCTTGGTCATGCTTTCCATCAGGCTGGTGGGCTTGTCGAAACCACGCTGCTGTGCAGCGAGGAATGCAGAAGTATTTGGTCCAGGGAGAAGGAAGGAGACAGCCAGAAATGGGGGGTGTGGGGAGGGAGGTGCTGGAGCATTTTGTGAGAGGAAGAGAGAGGAGGTTTCTCATCACCTGCTTCTGGAATTTTTCTATAATTTTTCTCCAGCAGATCATTGAGCCTGAAATACCTGCTCTCCTCATGTTTCTGCTCAAGTACAAACATTTTGAACATTGTTTTCAAACATTATTCCAGCATGATTTTAGCACACCTATACCCCATACCACCGAATTAGCATGAGACCCAGTCTGGGAACAGCTTGTTCAAAATGACATTCGGGTGCCATTTTAATATTCGGCTGCAGTTAATTTGGATATAATTAGTTCACACTTGTAAATCCTTCAGTTACAGCAGCCCTGTAAGAAGTGCAGGAAGCTGAGGGCGCACCTGAGGCCAAACCCTCAGCTCCTGTCGGGCGGCGAACCTCTTCCACAGCTGGACTGGCACCACCTGATCCTCTGTGAGCTCCTGTCCCACGGCCCCCAGATGTAGCGCTGAAGTTCTACCATGGATTTACGTTGACTTCGCTGGAGTTGATGCTGGCCTGGGAGCTCAAACCCCCTGTGGCTGAGACAGGCCCATGCATACAAAAGTCATTGGATATGCCCCATGAGCTAAATATAATCAGCCCCGTGGAGCCTCCTCATTCCCTATCAGCTCTTCATAACACTTTTCTGGTTTTTTGGATCAAAGTAACTCAGACTAGCCTGGCTCATGGTGCCCCAGACACATGCATTTTTAATCTGCGTCCAGACCAAGCTTCATTGTGCAACAGGCTCCCCGCTTCCAAAAAAACAAGAGATAACATGTACGTCTGCCTAGTCCATTCTTGCCTGAACCATAGACAAATTAAGACCAGCCCAGGTTCCAGGGCAGGAGAGGATCATTGTAAGGCAAATGAGACCTTGGCTCCTCACGCTTCTGGATTTCAAGAGTAATTAGGAGACTGAAACCCAGACCTGGGAATGCTTTTCACCATGTTTTTACAGGAGTGGAGGATAAGGGCAGCAGCTTAGACTTGGCCCTTGGCAAATGCATGGCAGAGCCTGCAGTTAGAACCTCCTTCCCCAGCCTCACCAGCCACACTGTGCCACCTGCCTCTTTGATTCATGATCAAGGGGGGAAGTTGCAGCCGTGTTCCTCTTTCTCCTCACCCTTTGTTTATACAACCCTTTAGACATCTCCTTTAAGGAATCTTGCAGTAATCATCTTAAACGTGCACTGCTACCAGTGAAGGACGTGTTGTGACTGTCCCTGCTGCGGGGCAGGGCAGCTCCTGGGGTGGCTGGACTGTAGATGTTTCACACAGGCAGGACAGCCCAGGAAGATGCGCACCTCTTCTTCCCTTGTGATTACTCATCTCCTCTTTTAAATCTCATTCTGGGCCCCGCCAAATTGGTGCTGTCTTGGTCAATGTTCGTTACAAAGGACTTTTATTACAGAAGCGACGACTCTGTTGCTTCCCGAGACCTTTTCCTCCAGCTCTCTGAAGCAGCAGTGTACGTATTTCCAGGGTTCTCCAGCCCTTCCTGACAACTACACTTTCATCTGTGCGAGAAGGCTGCTTTCATATTGTCTCTCAAAGTGCTACGAGCAAGTGTTTTGATGTTAACGTCTGGGAACGAGCTCTTAAGCTACCACCTCACACTTAATTACAGTTATTTATTAAGTATTCCAGCGTATCCAAGGGAGAATGGAGGTTTTCTGCTTCAAAGGATTTCTGGACGTGGTTCGGCAAACACCTTTCACCAAGCAGAGTGATCTTCCTACTCACGTACAGTCAGACCACGGAGCTCCCTCTCCTGATAACCCCATTGTTTTCAGAAGGACCCAAGGTGGCCGTGGGGCCCCAGTCCAGCAGAGGAGATAGTACCTTTAGGGCAGGGAGTGACTCCCCTCAGGTGATCTCAGATAACTGCAGTGGGACCATCCCTGTGTTCAAGCATGCAGCTGGCTCGGCCCCACGCTCCTGGTGGGGTGAGTGCTGCCCCATGTCCTGTTCAGAGTAATGACACTCATCCTGCCACTCTCACCACAGCCTGGTGGTGAGGTGACATCGTCTAACACTTTCGCAGTCCTGATGCCAAAAAAAGCCCAAGGTAGAGCCAGATGCTGTGATGCTCTTCCCTCTTTTGAACAGGATTGGGTGATGCTGAGGGCCTGGGAGGCAGCATTGGCACCAAACCCCTCTGGCACTGCTTGGTCAGGCTGGCTGCACAGCCGTGGTGCAGTGCCACAGCCAGCAATCCTGCTGGCTCCATGCAGGGTCAGCTCTGCAGAGATCCCATACGCCAACAAAACCAAACACTACTTCAAAGCAGGAGCAGCTTCAGCTCTCTAAAAATGCTCCAGAGCAAAGATCCTCCCACTGAACAGCAGGTGCAAGAAATGGAGATGGAACAAGGGCTTATTAAGA
This sequence comes from Thinocorus orbignyianus, assembly GCA_013400375.1. Lineage (NCBI taxonomy): Eukaryota > Metazoa > Chordata > Aves > Ciconiiformes > Thinocoridae > Thinocorus > Thinocorus orbignyianus. The sequence continues at coordinate 80,518 of VXBW01008332.1, forward strand.
CTGACCACGACGCACACTTCACGGCATTCTGCTCTTGTAGGGAAGCAGAAAACAGCTTCAAGAGATACCAGCCTAGGGACGAACAAGCTCCATCCTAGCCCCAGAGTATGCGGGATGCGAGAGATGGGAAGAGAGATCTCACATGTCGAGTTCTAGACACCTCTTGGCATGAGATGAACGGTCTTATCTTGATACCTGTGTTTGTTTGCCCAGCTCCAAACCTGTCTCAGCAACGCTAGAGCCTGCCTTGCCCCGCTCCTGCCTCTTGCAGAGACACCACCTCCAGTCCCAGCAGCCAAACGGCCCATCGATGCTCGTCTGCGCTGCAGCCCAGGGGCTTCCCCATGAGATCTCGGGCAGTGCTGCCGGAACAGCCCCATCAGATGCTGCAGCAGGAGATGTTTTAAAAGACGGGAGCCCTGCCCTGCAGAACTTGGACCTGTCTCTTTCCCCAGTGCCCAGTCTGGTAAGGGACTTGAATGTTTTCTTGTTGTATTTTGTGAGCAGGGCATCAACCCACACATTTCTTGTGTCCGGGCAGTGGAAAGGACTCAAAACCTACCTCAGGAGCAGTAAAGCCATCAGCTGAGCAGAGGCCAAAGACAGCATTTTGCCTGAAGAGCCTGTGCCCAGGAACAATCAGGATCAGGCCCACAGCCGTGCCACTGACGTGCCACTGCAGCACGGACTGGCAGGAGGGGGACCAGCCCAGCCCATGTTCTTGTACCACAGAGTTTTGGACATGGGTCATCCATCTGAGTTTATTTGAGAGCTCATTGTTCCTGCCTGACTGATTCAGCCCCTCCAAAGTACTCTCCAGCAGCAGAGCAGCAAGGAGGAGGAGGAGGAGGAGGAGAAGGGAGGCGTGCGGCACACACAGATAGTCCTCCTGATAGCGAGAGGCAGATAAACACACTCAAGTTAATGGCTGAGCTCAGATCTAGTTGAGGCAGTTTGACCTTTCTGCTGGTAAGCCTCCCTTCAGCTGACATGAAAGAGTTTGACACAAGCACTCAGGGGAATGTGTGGCCAATAAGTGAGACTTACTTTCTCCAGCAAGTAATATTGATTAGTGCAGCGCCTGCAGAAGCGTCTGGAGGCAGTGGTGGGGTTTCAGCACAGCGCACTCGGGGAGTGAGCAGAAGAGACAGCTGAGACACAAAGGTAAAAACAATTTGTTGACTGAACCTGTAAAGTGTCCTTTCTGTCTTCTGCCGTAGTGACCTGTGCACTGCTGAAAGCCTCGGAGGGATGGAGAGGCTTTGCAGGCTGTGGAGCCACCCTGGGAGCTGGCTGCTGTCCCCACGTGGCCTGGCTTGCCTCCATCCTGGTGGGTGTCCTTGTGGTTGAGTGCCTCTTCCCATCTTCCTGGGCCACTTTGTCCTGTGGCATCACTGGTGAAGAAACATCTGTTAGGACCACTGATGCTTTCTGAGAATTTGGGCAATTAGGGGAAAGAAACGGACCAAGGATTCCTCTCAGCATCTGGGAATGGATTTTTCTTCTCTCGCCATCCAGAATGGGCTCTGCCCCAGTGATCCAGCTGTAAAGGGTAGCAAAGGACTGTGCCAGCACATGAAACCACCAAACCCAGACCTGTGTGGCCTCACTCCGGGAAGCAGCATGGTGGCATTCCCACCAGGCTAAGGTCCCTGTCCCCTGTGGACCTGCAGACACAGGTCTCAGTGAGCCTGGTGATTCCCTGCTGGCTGCCAAATTATTAGCCTTTATGTAGCATGGAGTGGCTGGGACTCAGCTTCTTGCTGCCCCTGACATCTTGATGGTGGCACCAAACACCTGAAACATTGCTCGGGCTACAAAGAGTGGCTGCCTGCAGTCTATAGACAGTTTGTTTCATGAAAGGACATTCTGAAAATCTTGCTCCTAGCCTTTTGTTCTTGCAGAGAGCCTCATCCACGCATAAGGCAGTACCATGCTCTTTGCCCAAGCCCAAAAGAGTGGCAGCAGGAAAATGTGAACTACCCCAATTTGGTTCAGTTCTATATTTATCCTGATGACACTTAAGTACCAGCAATACCAGCCAAATGCTCTGGGACATGAGGTGGAGACTGCTATTATGTAGTATTTCTTAAATGCCCCAGTCCAAATGCCTCTCATAATAAACTCCTAGTTTGCCTAGGAATATTGAATGGGGGTTTTGAAAGCAGCAGGGTAGCCTAGAAGCTCAGGTTACACATAATCTATATGCAAAGGCACTCTAAGTTATTTTAAATCAACGCATGATGTTAAACCAACATGAATATTGGGTCCGGGTAAAGGTACCAAGCATCTATAGCGCTGGGCAAGTTTTGGGAGGGTTAAAAGGACACTCACCCAAGATGTTATTGAATCTTTCCACCATGGCCTGCACTTTCCTTTCCTCTGCCTTCTTCCTCTTGATGCTGTGCATGGAAAGGTGAGGAAAAAGCAGAACTTTTCCACCTGGGGTCTCAGGGAAGGACCGAGAGGCAGTGGCTCTGGACAAGTGTTTACTCACTTGTTCTTCCTCTAGCTCTTCCTCAAACTCCGAGAGTTTGATCATTGGGATCATGAAGCAAGAGCAGGAGCTCCCCAGGAGCTGAGGGCAGCCCCTGGCTTCAGGCAACTGTTTAGACAGGAATGTGATGTGTAGGAAGAGCGCTCTCAAAGCAGGAGGGCAAATCCCAGGTAAATACACCAAGGGGTATCCTTGGGAGCTGGCAAAGGGGCACGGAACAATGATGGGAGTGCTCAACAGGCTCATTTTGGCCACATCCATGCCTGTGTGGCTGCAGGCAAACACATCCCACCCCTTGGTAAGCCTGCTTCCACGGCGGGTTTAACGACACGCATTAAAATACCGGCGGGTCCACAATAAGAGATGTCATTTGCGGACACGAGTTGGTTTAAAGAGAAATAATACACATTAACCTGCATCAGGCTGCAAGTGAGGACAGGCCCTGAGCTGCCGGCGGACACCTGCTGCCTTGCCCCCGGCCAGGGTGCGCCAGGGAGGGCCGATTTGGTGAGGGCAGCTGCAATCTCGCAGCCCCTCTGCCAGCAAGAGCAACCCTGCAGCCATTCAGGCACAGGTGGAGGTTTTGGGACCCTGGAACTCCTGGGCTGGCATGGTGAGGGGTGGTCCCTGCAAGAGCATCCAGCCCTAGGGGCTGCCAAGCCCCGAAGGCGGAGGAGTCCTGCTCTCTGCCATTGTGCCGTCCTCTGTCAGATCATGCTGTGCTGGCAGTTTGCAAAGCTGTCTATTATCGGCACGTTAATAACCTTTCACAATGTTTAATTACTTGGAAAAGTAATCGGTCCTGTGGTAGTTCTTTAAAAAGCATGCCCATTTCACTTGCTCTTGGCAGAGACTTCTGCTTTTTTGTCTTTCATTCTCGCAATAAATACGTTACAACTTATCCCGCTTCCAAAGGCAATACCTATTTGTAAAACAAAGAAGGAGATTGCTCCCTGGCTTTCTGGGTATCAGCCCTGCAGCCCAGTGCCTTGCCACAGACCTCTCCCACCGACACCATCGTGTGTGGATTCAGGGAGACGTTTTGTTTTTCTTTAATGGCTTCTCATTTAAGGTGCCTGGTTTGACACCCACAGCCAGGTACTGAGGGGCAGGGACTGGCAGAGCTGGCCCTGCCTGCTGACTGCACATAAATAAATGGCCAAGAAGCCATATGTAGGTAGCCCAATCCCCCCAACTCCCTCACTGCTGCCCTTCTGCCACCGACAGCAGTGCCATGGCACTGTGACAAGCTGCCATGTCCAAGGCTAGGGCTGGGAGGAGGGAGCAGGAGGACCTGGCAGCCGCAGGAAGAGGGCAGGCAGACTGTCCAGGTGGGTGAGAGTGTCACCAGCTTTTCTTCAAGGACAGCTAAGCACAACATTGCGAGACTCAGGGGCTCAAGACCACCATCAACCACATCTCTGCTGCCTTCAGTACCCTGGAGAAGTGGCAGGTTGCTCTTCTTCCATGCAAAGATGCCACGTGAGGCAACTTGTGCACATTGTCTTTCAGCCTGTGACCCTGTGCTGGCAACTGCAGTAACCACAGAGGTTTGGCTCTATCCTGGAGCCCACCAGCTGATGGCTGCATTCCCCTTGAGGCAGCTTGGGACCACTGCATAGGCGCTATTGGGGTCTCCACGGCTGCCCCTTGCCACCCTGGTGCAGCCCCAGGATCCCAGAGCCAACCCAAGGATGAGTTTGTCTTGCCACAAGCATCCTCCAGCACAGCTACCTGCAAGCCCACCGAGCTCTGGCTCCGTGTGAGAAGCTGTTCTGTCTGTGTCAGGGGCCAGCCCCAAGGAGGTCGCAGTCTGTCGGGCTCAGGCTCCCACTGAGGCACGGCCACAGGCTGCAGTAGCGGAAAGTGTTAGACTAGATTGACTAAATTTGTCCTTTTCCACTGATGAACCCCGTCCTGTGAGCGTTCTGCTTCAACCAGGGTGGTATACTCACTTTTGGGGAGAAAAGCATAAAATAGTATCAGAACAAAACATTATTCATAATGGCAGCAAAAACCACTGGCATTTTCTTGCTTTCTCCTTAAGAGCATGTCAAATGACCAAATGAAAAGCCCCCAGCAGCATTCAAAGGCTCTCAGCCTTATAGGTTGCCCCATGCCGAGGCATAGAGAGAAGCCTGGTCCCAGTCCTGCAGCCCNAAGCAGCTTTTAGCAGCCCTGGGGCAGGAGGCTCTCACTTGCTAAATCACAAGGTTTGCCACATTGAAATGTAGGGACGTGCCCACAAACGGGAACTGGCTGTCTTAGCTTTTGTTCTTGACTGCTTGCCAGAACCCTTAAAACAACAGGAGGAGGTTCAGCTACCTAAACAGCCCCGCGCTCTTGCTCAGGGGAGCCTGTAAAAGTGGGCATTTATATATCAGACACCATCGGTGCCTGTGCCAGCGGCGCAGGCAACCTCACTGCCAGGGGTCTGGGTGGCCGTGGGACCAAGAAGGAACGTAAGCGCCCGGCAGCACAGACGGTGTGTCCCTGCTGGCACCGGCACTGGGTTGCGCTGACCCAGCTGCACTCGGTGATTACCGGCAGGAATGTCAGGAAAAACCATTTGGTGCTGTGATGTTAGAAATATGGTTGCTCCAGATTTTAGAGCCAGGTGAGCGATGATCCCTGCGCTGTCTCACCAGAGGCATGCTGACAGGAATTTGTATCAAAGAGATTAACAGACACATTTTTTCCCCTCCCAGCTTGTTTGAAGAACAGTGGTGGGAAGGGACAGCAAGGGACCAAAACTTGTAGATCGGAAGAGGTTGCTGGCAAAATGCTGCCCTTAAAGAGCTGAAAAGCAATCTCTAGTGCAGCCAACAGTGGTAGGTTCTTCCTCAGCACAGATCTAACCTGTAGCTCTCCATGCCATTCCAGGGCTGTATAACCTTATTTAACTTGGACAACACACCTCAGTCCTCAGCTGCAGATATATTTAGACTTTTATTTCAGTCATAGACTTGGAGAGAGACCAGATGTACACCTCAGACCTTGCCTATAGTCATTCCTTGGCCACCTCACTGTTGTGCTAATGTTTATTTAAACAGATGAGAGGTGGAGCATGACCTAGAAAGGGGTTGAAAAGCTCTCTGTCCATCTCTCAGCTGGGCTCTCATCAGCCAGCTCATTGACATTTTAACCTGAGAGATCTGGGACAGCACTGCATCTGCCTCCAGGCTCCACCTCAAGGTTCTCAAGGTTCTTCAGTTGCCTTCTGCTGGCTCCAGTTTCCTTTCCATGTGTCCAACAGAGAATTTAGGGTTTTAACAAGCTGCATCATATAACTCAAACTCTGCTGCAAGAGCCCCCAGTCCCTGTAGTCTTCAGTTGCAGCTCTTGGTATCAGCTTTCCCTTGGGCTCTCCTCCATGAGTCTCTGCATACCTTTGAACCACCAAGGAGCTCAGCAGCTCCAAATTGTCCTTTTCCTGGGCTTTCTGTTCCTGTTTATGTCTCTCTTGGAAAAGTAGATGGGTTGGAGCTCAGCTCCCACAGCACATAGATTTTTCCTCTGTTTTCCTTGACCATTTCTTCCTGAATTTCCATTGCCACTTGGGTGCCTCCCAGTTGGGGGAGACCCTGCTGGAGCAAGGACAGGAGGCAGAACAAATGCTCCCTGCATTTCCTCAATCCCACCACTTGGGTTAAGGCTAACGAAGACACACGGGTGAGTGCCCACTCCTGAACCACCTCCTCGAGTTTTCAGGTCCCATGAGGCAAGTGAGCCAAACCTTCTTCCCTCACAACGTCATGGCATTAGGTTATAAAGTTCAGCTTGTCAGTAAGTAAGCTGGTCCCACCCACGACTTCTTTCCACATAATTATGGTTTGCAGAGATACCAGGAAAAAAGGAGAGCCCCTGCTGGAGATGCTGACGTCTTTTTCCTTTCAGGTTCAATGGCTGCTTTATTGCGGTTGGGTTTTCTTTCTCCCCACTGCCCAGTCTTTCTCTGACTGGAATCATTCCCCTCCGAAAAACGTGGTGACTTTTGCTGAAAAGCAGTTCTGCCACTTCTGTAGCGAGGCAGCGCTCGTGAACGGCAGAGTGGTAGTTACGGGATGTGTGGTTTACCTCAAGACGTCACATCTCCTCCCCCAGAGACATCAGAAGGGTTATTGCTCAAATTCGGCTTCAATTGTATAAAGGAAAAAGGCCCTGTGACTTTCACTGCTACATTTAATGTTCTAAGAAACCTTCATGCTCCCTTCCCCAGGCTGCTTCAAAGGGCAATTAGCTGGGGCAAAAGATGCTGCATTTTGGTAAATATATGCATACAAAGTGCGGTCTAAAATCCCATGAGTCAAACTTCAGTATTTCTTACCCGGGGAGAAGAGTGATTGATTTTGGGTGGGGATTTTTCCCAGGTGAAGGTTTGACAGAAAGCAGATCTCAGAGTAGCAGATTTGTGCTTTCTGTCATTAAATACTGCTGGAGAGCAGAAGGGGTGAAATATCTGGCATACTCAGCTGGAAGAACATCCCTAGGGAGCCATTGCCATAGTCTGTGCAGGGAAGAGGGACACCAGGGCTGGGCTCACCCTACAGATCACTGTGCTCTGCTGAGGCAAACACCAGCCCAGTAAGAGCTGAGCATCCTCTCTGCAACAGGAGAGCTGTGAAACAAGAGGCGAGCAGGCTCGGACACAGGCACCACGGGGCTGCCTTAGTGCACACTCAGAGAGAGAGCTGAGAAAGGAAACTGGCAAACCAGACCTCCCCGTCCCAGCTAAAAGGAAAACCACACAGAAAGTAAACAAATACCATCACCAGTGGAAACGCAGCCATTTTCATCTCCTCCATGTAGGCATTGGGGAATGCTGCAGGGCTGCCCAGCCAGGCTGCTGGTGCTTCAGTGGAGGGCACTGGTGCCCCCATGGAGATGCACCATGGCTCAGGGGAGCCCAACTGCTGTTGTCCACCCCAGGTTTGGTCCTCACCCTGATTTTGTTGGCAAGAATCCCCCCCACCTCTTTTCTCACAAGCCACCTGCAGCTTTTAACAATGTTCCCCCTCTGCAGACCCTTGTCAAGCTGAACTAGTACCAGCTGAAGCTGTGTGGAGTGATCCCTTGTGTTCCCAGCACGGAATAAACATGCCTCACCATAACTTGCAAGTTTGGAATTTGTTCCTCATGATCCTCGGATCACAGCCCAACGCTGCTAATCCTGGAGGTGTGAGTTTTTGCCCGCAGAGCAGCTGATGGGCTTTCTGTGAGCTGTTTCAGCCTTGTGTGAGCCCCGGCAGGCGGGGTCTGCAGGCACCGCTCCTGAGAGCTGCCCACCCGAAGCTGTGATGATGCAGGGAAGGGCAGAGGGTGCAAAGGCAAACTGTGCTGTGGCCTTTTGCTCATCTCCTGTACTCTCGACTTTGAGAGTACAGGAGAGTACATGATCAAAACTATGTCTGAGCTTGTCTTTGCTAAAAATCATCCTTTCTAATTTCCCATGTAGTGCCCAAAGATGTGATCCCCAAGGGAGGCACAGGCTTCCCTTATTTTTATATACACTGTGCTCCCCTTAATGAATGCAGGGTTTACTCATGGGTGTCTTCCTCCCATCTGCAGTACCACACCGTGACCTGCCCAGGAAATGCAGCTGGTTTCCTGTAGCGAGCCAGGCAGCACCTCCTTCACTGAAGACCTCATCCACCTGCCTACTACTCCAGTGCCAGCCTCTTGGGCTCCTCCAGGAAGGTTCTCATCCATGGGTGAAAAGTGCTCACCAAGAGGATGAGCGGCACTTGGACCCCTCGTGCCCAGAGAGAAAGCAGTATATCCCAGCTCCACGGTGGGAGCCTGATTCCCTGCTGGCTGGGATGTGGGATGCATGTCAGGGAGAAGGAAATGGTTACAACCAACCACGTAGAAGATGCGTGTGTGCACTGCAAGGACATTATCTCCTAATGCTGCCAAGGTGAGAGTAGGGAAGGAGTTCCACTCAGCAAAGCTGCCCCAGTGAGGAGAGGCCAAGGATGGGCACTTTCACCCCCTAGCACTCTGTCTCTGCTGGGGCTGGCAGGATCCTGGCATGAGCTAATTAACCCTTCAATTACTGAGGAAGCACAGAGGACCTTAATTTGACAGTCACCCTAAAAATATTTTGTCTGTCAACAGAGTCTTTCATCCAAGGACCTCAAAGCGCTTTGCAAGTATTAATTAAGCTCACCAAGGTAAGTATGAATAATTATCGTCATTGAACAGCGTGGATAACCGAGGCCAAACTTGCCCAAGTGCATCTGTCAGGCCCCGGAGACCAGCGCGGGAGAGGAGCAATTCCCAGCTTCAGTTGCCAGACTGCAAACCCTCCTGCAGAGAACAGCCTCAGCCTTTGAACCATCCGACTCTGCCGTGCTCTGCTCAAGGGTGTCCTCCCCTAGGAGAACGTATATTTGAAGGACAGGGGGAAAAAAAATAAAAAGTTATTTTTCATTTTGGAATACAATGCAGTCATTGTCACTGTAAAAAAATTAAGCAAAAATGACATGAAAATAGAAACTCCCCATACCAGTGTGAAAGCTTTCTGAATGACAGAAAAGGAGTGCTGTTTCATTTATCCTGTGTCTTGTGGTAGTTCCTTCTACTATTTTATGTGAAATCAGTAGTTTCTGAAAGTAAATGGATAGTAAATCAGGTGTTGAGGAATTAGGGACGTAATTTAAAGACTATTTTAAAACAAAAATGATCAAATCTTTATTTATACAAACCTGTTTATTATTGCCTTTTACTATTATGAATCTCAGGGCTTGGAGCACTTTCATTTTCCTGTGCCTCCAACCATCCCGTATTAAGGAGTCTCAGATCAGTGTTGCTTTGGTTGCAAGTTCAGGTATATTTTAAAGTGATAAAGACTTGCTGACATCATCTAGTCTGAACTCTTGCACAGCCCGGCCCAGAGGAATTTAGCTATTTACCTTGTAGGCAGCTCTCAATTACTTTCATCACACTATTTGGTTAATTTTTGTGGATGTATCTGTAACTGCTGAAGGTCTCTGAAGTTTCCCCAGCTTTAAAACCCTGCTCCATGTTGCATGGAGAGGCTCCAGTATTGGGCTTCTTGTTTGCAAATTCCTTACCTACAGGAATGTTTGGGGAATGAATATACAAATACGTGAGATTTGAAGATATCAGAGCAGTGGGGAGGGGAGTCATAAATATACCTCACACAGATAATAGTGGCTATAAATTCTATTGCCTTGATCTGGTTTGGCACTAGTGCTCTGCAGAGCTACTTGCTGTGCTTGTTCCTCTCTCCATAGCTAGCTTCACTGTTTATTACTGATAAATAACTTCAGTGTTACAGTCGTCTTCTGGACAGTTCTGGATAAAAGCAGCCTTTTCAGTTTGAATTAAGCACTTTCCAAAGCAATAGCAGCTAAACTAAAGAATATCCATATGAGGTTTAAACTGATGAGTTGTCTTATACTGGTACAATTTTCCTGTGCAAGTGTCTTGTAGACAGCTATTTGGCCTCTAAGTTCATACCATGCTTGACACCTGAGCCACCATAGATGGGTCTCTGAGGGATGTACACTACCCAGAGTAAAGAAACTCCAGAGATTACTCTCCTTTATCACAGAGGATTCTCCAGCATCAGGACAGGACTGGAGGTGACTGGAACTTCTCCCCCAGTGGAGGAAAGCCAGGAGTGGTCTCCCAGAAGCGGGGCTCATATGGGGAGAAAATATTGTTTGTATCGTGGTGGCACCATGTGTCCCCTACTTCAGGCACATGGTGGGAAGGATCAGTAGGCTCAGAGGAATCCTTCCTCTTCCTTCCCATGCAGAGGATCACATCATGATACCATGCACTGTGGCTCCACTAACCCAGGTGCCTCTGCCCTGTGCCTCACCCTCCTCATCCTGTGTGCAGATGGTGGTGGGCCCACAGGGACCTCCTCACCCATGTGACTCCAGTGCACGTTTCATTGCTGCTAAATCCCTGGGCAGCTTTGGACAAAATGGACAGGCAGGGCGGAGGGACAGGGTCTCAAAAGTTACTGGCCAGTTAATTAGAAAGGGGGAGCCTCTTCTCCGGGAGCACCGGAAACCTCCTCACCCAAGCCATTGCAAATTGAGCTCAATGAAGTGCTTCAGATTGGTGTTGCCTGTTTCCAATTACATCTGAGAGCATTTCTGCAGTGGGGAGCCAAATTCTTGATTTATAGGCTTTTGGGCAAGGGAACGCAGTGTTTCTTATTATCTTTATCTCTAAATCTGCACTTGTTACTTGTTGCTTACAACAAACTTGTAGAGCCTAATGCAGAGGTCTATTGTTAAGGTTTCCTACACGCAGATGCTAAAATCCTTCATTAAAGCCCAGGCTAATTGCTTCTGCATCAGATAGACAGGCCCATCCATTTTACCCTACTCAGCATGCCTTTGGGAGGGGAACTGGCGTTTTGGGATGGCATCCCCTCAGAAGGTGTGCAGGCTGGAGACAAACCTCAGGCTGAGGCTACAGCCACACTGCTGTCCCACCCAGACCTCGGCCATGGCCAGAGCCTGAGCACTTGCTCGCACCTCCCCGGCACTGTGGATGGTGGGAGAGGCAGCCAGCCTGCTCCTGCACCACTCGCTTGGCAGCAGACATTCCTCTGGCTGGATTTTCTGCTGCATTGGCTTCCCACATATTTATCCTGACATCACATGGGCTGGGGCCCTTCCCGCCTCTGCCCAGTGTGAGTTTGCTGTACACAAAAAAAAAAAAAAAGAAAAAGAAAATTGCTTTTAGAAAATGATACATTCTGTGGAAGGAAAATGCTCAAATGCAGTGAAGAAGAGTTTTATGAGCTTTGCTCAAAGACTTGTTGTGCAACATCCTTACAGGATTTCATTATTTATGATTTTATCTAACTACAGTCTATGCCTAATAGCTCGGAGGTGCTGTTGATTAATTTTTTTCCAGCTCTTTGATGTACCGGCAATAACTTGTCCATGGTGTCCTGTGTCAGTAAAGTGGAAATTGTCACGGTATAGGCAAGGTGTGGTATCATGAGGTGGACAAAGCCGGAATAACTGCCCTTGTCCACGGCAGGTTCCCTCTGGCCGTGCTGTCCCCATTGCATTGCACCATTGGCCGATGGTGCTGTAATGAGTCAACTCATTACAGGAGGAGTAATAAATAGGAAAAAAATAACCCAACCCAAAAATGTTGGATTTTTTTCTTCTGGGTTAGTGAGTTGAACTCACTCTCCATGCAACCAGGTATGTACTGGAGCCGGCACAGAGGACAAAGGGAGCAATCAGGCAGTGAGGAGTGGCATGAGGAGGAAGAAGAGGGAGAAGGGCAAGTGGGGGCAGGCTGTAAGATCATCTTTTGACACCACACCCTACATATGGACACTGTCAGTCTAATTCCTACCGTACTGGTTCCATCCTCGATGTTGTAATCTGTTTCTGTGAATCTTTTAAATTAGGTAGTGATTTATTGGTTAGTGGGGTGGATTTGGAGAATTTCCAGCAATAGACACGAAATCCATTGCCATGCTGAACTCCATCTTACTGCCTGCAATGAGATGGCATGCATTTTTTTCTCCAGGAAATGAATCTTTTTCTAAGGGATTATATGACTAGGCTATCGAGTGATGCAAACCTGTCTGTTTCCAAAGGATTTGGTGCAGTTACACAACTTAGGAAAGGATTTTCTTCAAAATTTTTAGCTGCCCCAGCACATTAGTTGCTGATTAACTGAAGGTCTTCCTGAAAAGAGTGCATTTATCAGCATAAATGGACCTCTTTGTTCCTTTATATAGAGGTTTTCAGTCTGCCCAAGTTAAAGTTTTTGCCAGTTCAAAATTTATTATTTCTTGTCATCGCTTCTCTTATAGTCATCACCTCTCTGGTAACAGTCCAATTCCATGGATTTGTCAATCATCACCACAAAGAAACCCGGGGCCAAAATAAACCTGGCACGACTCGATTTCTGTATTACAAATGTACTGGCACAAACTTTGTCCACAGAATCTCCCATTTCAGCAAAGTGCTTGAAATCCCATTGACTTCAATTAGTAAGTTAAGCAAGTGCTTAAATGCAGTGTTTGAACTGGGGCCTGAAGATTGTACCTTGGCCAACAGGACTAGTTGTCTTTTTTTTTTTTTTGATAATAGTTATGCAGCTTTCAGAGAAATTTCTGTGTTTCAGTTCAGTCAAGGCATCAAAAATTGGGTGAGATCAAGGAGAACTGAAAGCAGTTACCACGTTTTCTTCTGGCATCTTTTTATTTAGAAGCTGTTTGTAGTAGGTTAAGCATTAAGGACTCAAGGGGAGGAAGTGAAACAATGAGATGGTCTTCTAGGACACTTCCTTCTTCTTAAAATTATCGGGTCAAATTATGAACAAAAAAATCTTTCCCAGGCAAAACACCACAAGTAAGGGAATTACTGACGTATAAGATACGGGAAAAATCTTGACCACTACGAATGGGCTTTATTTCGTGGTAGCTGACCGTGTCTGGCAATTTTATACTACACGCTACTCCTGTTCTCCCTGTATGCAATTACATAGGCATATCAGTGTAATGCATGGTTATTACAAAATAACCACAACATGCTGGGAAGAATATTTTATGCTTCTTAGTTGGACAAGGCTCATCTGGTCTTAATCTGATTTTTTTCTTTTTCTTAAGAAATATCTTCTATTTTAAGATTTTCCCCATTTAGCTAATGGAATCTATGTTAATTTGACCTCTGGTAAATAAATTTCTTTCCATTATTCTCTGTGTTGATCAAAGGACTCTGGGGCAGTTTTCTGAGTGGCTGACCTACCCTGCCGCCGGAGCAGGCAGCCAGAGCAGCGGCACACACACGCTCCTCCACCTCCCTCCTTTTGGGAAAGCAGCTTCCATCCCGGCCACCTCCAAGGGCAAGTGCTCACCCTCAGCCCCAGACCCACACGCTTCCTTTGCCCAAACCCGGCCCTCCCACACCAGCAGGCTTTGCTGCCCTGGGAGGGCCCACTGGGCACCATCCCTTTTCCCACTAGAGCTGTGCTGAGGGAGATCCTGGGGAGCTGGGTCTGCACCCCTCCATGCTACCCAACAGGAGGGTGGTGTTGGCAGCTCCTTCCCCTCTTTGTCTCCGACAAGACAGGCAGGGACTGCTGCCTTCCATGGGGCTTGTTCCTGCAGGCGAGTGGGAGATGGGTGCTGAGCACACCTGCCATCAGCCAGAGCCTCCAAAGAGCAGCACCGGCCAAGGGACAGCCCAGCCCTGGCACCAGCCAAGGTGGGAAACACCAACACATCCAACAGCGGACCAGTGGGCCCCTGGGGAAACTGTCCATTCCCACTCAGAGTCAAGAGACTTTCAGCTTTAGGCAACCATCTAAAGGACTGAAATCTCACACCCAGTGACATATGGCATGGCTATGTCACATGTGGTGAAGAGTCCCAAGCCCATGTGGGAAGGACCACTGGCCTCCAGCCTCACGCCACCCCCCAGCAGGTCCATCCTGCCCTGGGGAGCCTCCACACTGTCCTTCTCAGCGCGTCTGGAGGATGGGGTGTGGCAGGAGAGACCCAGGCCGAGGAGGGAGCCGTCTCTTCACCTCACACTGAGACTGGTTCCCCTGAGCTCCTGCAAGGGTGGGAGCAGCGGTGCCAGCTGCAGCATGGCCGGCCCCTGCCATGGGGCAGCCATGCCAGCCTGGACCAGTCCTACCCCTGCTTTCTGCCTCAGTCCCTTGTTTATAAAACGGACACAAATACCTCACAAGGGTGTTGTGAAACCTAATTAATTAATACCTGTAATGTACTTTGATGTCCTCGCATGAAAAGTCCTATATAACTACAAAGCATTTTTAATGTTATAAAGCAAGAACTTCTTGCCATCTTGCCTTGGCAAAGAGGTTGATTAGATGTTATCAGTTTGGCTGTTTACATGTACAGAAACTGCTGCAGTAGGGTTTGGATCCTGTTTTGTTTTTAAAGACTAGCATAGTAAAATGATGGAAGAGTTAATTTGGGGGTCTGTTCCTTGTAACCTCCAGTAGCAGCCAAACATGATTTTGTATTTACTGTCAATGAAATAAGCTAAATAGTCATTCAGGAAAAAAGCAAACCTAAAACCCCAAACCAAAACAGTGAGTTGACATATCTGTGCATACCATTGTGTCCTAATCACACCTGCAGTAACTGTACTGGAAGGTCTTCTAGCATGAGCTTGAGGAAAAAGCCATATGACAGGAGCACTTAATCCTGGATTTAAGTGATTGCGTATGGCTTGCATTTCATAGAAATCAACTGCTTCCTAAATAAGAGCCTGTTTGGGCCAAATCTTGTTGACTAGCTTTGTCTAAACTGCTGTTAGGGCTGTCTTCTTTGCAGTTTTACTACTTAAGCGAGGTTGGACTGAGGAGGCCTGGCTCTCCATGCCTTCATCACGAAGCGCATGGTGCTGTCACACCAGCAGACATGACTGTAGAGCCTATACTTTAACCTGCACTCACTCAAGTTTCCACTCACTAAAGTTAAAACACAGGGAGAAGTCGTGTTGTGTGTATTGAGCCTTCCCTAAGAGAGCTCACTGATGTACGTGCACAGTGAAGGGATGAAAGCGCAGCTTTAAATGCTTAAATTCCCAACAGGCCTGTCCAGTGCCTCATCTGAAGATGCACTAATGAGTTAATGACAAAATACAAATCTGTTGAGTCCTGTAATTTAGAAAACTGGAGCCGAAGGAGTCTTAATAATGCTGCTTTTCTTTCCCCATTAACACTGTTTACTTTCTGCATTTCCTTGACCTTGAGAAGCGATCCTGCATGATTACATGTACTTGCTTCCACCTTTAGCCCTTTCAGCACCAGACTATGCACGGCTCAAGTGGCGTCACACTTGATTTAAATTGGACTATAAAACTAGAATAAAATTCCACATAAACATTTACTCCACATTTACAAGACACACTCTGCAGTCAGTCTGCCCGGGACAGGATAATTTCACTGTACTCAGCAGTATTGTTCTGGACCAAAAGCAGCACCACAGCGAGGAGCCTCTGCTCCTTCCCTCTCTGGCTGCCAGCACCCACCTTCTCTCCCTTCCTTGAAATCTCAAACTGGCTGTAAAATTGGACATTATCATTTTGCTAACACAAATAGGTAAATACACACACGAAATATGTTGCAAAGGCCTTGGGCTCTTTCTATGCTGTCATTCCAGCAGCTGCCCCAAAGTTTGGGGATGCCCAGAGTTGTCTGCAAACAATAAGCAATTGCTCACAAGCATTGTTTTGGTCTTCTTGTTTTGTTTTGTTTTTGATGATAGTGATTCTCCCTGTGCTCAACTGGACAGGGTTTGGAGGACACTGGGATCCCATGCATGGTGGTGCGGCTGAGCAGGACACTCTTGGCCTGTCCTGTGCGGTGAAGCGAGAGGGGAAGGAGCCAAAGCCCAGCTCAGGTGTGAGCAGCCGGAGGCAGGAATAAGCACAATGAGAGGAAATCGGGTACATCGCCTTTGCAAAACCAAATAAACAACACATTTGGGGCGTGAAAATAAAAAAGGCTCCCCCCACACCAGCTTGGACAAAATCCTTTCCTTCCCCCAGCAACAGTGGGTTGCAGAGGCTGAAATGTTTTCACACTGAAAGCATGGCAGCCTTTGGGAGCTCTCTCTACAGTCTACAAATAAATAAAACCCAGGGAGTGTTTTGCATTCAATAGTTAATCACAGTTGGCTGAGTGTTTATATTTTTCTTCACTGTAAAGGCATTCTTGGTCTGCCTCCCAAACAGCTTGTTTTGTCTGCGAGATTTAATCTTGAGTGGCAGGACTAGGCGTAAAGACAAGCCTCAAAACAATTCTTATTTTTCTATAGCAAGATGTTAGGCTGTAAAAGCTAACTTCCCTGCAAACAGGCCCCTCGGGTTGGCGTGCATAGGGCTTCTTGCTACAATTTCCAGCCTGCAATGATATGGTGGCCCATAAAGCAGCTCATTTCACTCAGTTTTAACACTTTCATGTCTGTGAGCTGCCCTTTAAATGGTCTAAATAACTCCAAACAACTAGAATTCAATGCATGTTGGACCAGTTTCCAGCCCTAGCTCCTCCCTGAAGAAGCATCTTGTTTGTATACAGGTAGCACCGGCTCCAGATGCCCAGCCTACTTTCAAATCCAAACATGGTTTTTCTTCAAGGCAACATCAAGGTACCTTTCATAAAAAATGAAGGGATGATGCAATATGTCTATAGTGCTTCAAGTACTCAAGCTCAGAATTAGCTTAGGCAGTTACTTAAGAGCACCGTGTTGTTTAGACACCAGCCACAGTTTTGGAGCAGTTCCCACTAACACAAGTGACAGAAAAAGTGCTGAATTTATGTCTGTGCTTCTAAGATCTGAAAATGGTTAGAAACGGTGAACTTTTGAAATCTCACCACTTTTGCTCTTCCTTTTGTTTCCACATGCTATTGCCTCTGAACAATCTTTAAAAGTAGATAATATCAGGTTGTGCTTGGCTGTGCCTAGATCTGTATCGCAGTTTTTTAAAAAGTTAGTAAAACCACGTCAAAGTTGCCCGAGAGGTATGTCTGCAAGTCATTTAGTCCAACCTTCTGCTTGAAGCAGGACTATCACCAGCACTAGATCAAGACAGCCACAGCTTTGCCTACTCACGTCTCAAAAATCTCCAGGGAAATGCCCAAACCTCCAGGGGCACCTCTTCCACACCTGTGTCCTCTTAGTGGAAATGCTCTCTGCCCTGGGCTTGGTGTCCTGGAGATTTAAGTCTGTGATAGCACTGCTTTGGGAGGAAGAATTTTTGGTAGAAGTCTTCCCTGTAAACATAATCTGATGGAGCCTGAAGGAAGGAGTCATGAAACTCCCTGCAAATTAATTTCAGCAGCTTCTGTGGCTCCCCTAATCCTGTGTATGTAATGCTAGACATAGTATAGACTTCTGGTACTTCCTTGCCGTAGGCTTTAAAATCAGTAGAAGCTGTTCTTAGCAAAGATGGGGTCTATATAAATCACACATTATGCGATACTGGTAACCTTCCAACACCACCTCAGAATTTTCTCTCAGTTGCCTTCAACTACAGGACCTGCTTCTTGAGCCCCTGTGACCCCTCTGGGGCAGAGGAGAGAAGAGAAGTAACACATCACACAGTTTCGCTAATGTGGGGATATCACGGTGATGGATACATGGTTGAATTTTAAAAAGGGCCAAACACTCACATTTTTAAAGCACGACAAAAAAACCCCAGTGCTAAACTCAACAAAATGGTGATTACAGACACAGAAGAAATACTCCCATCATCCATAGAAGCCAGGTGGTTGGACTGTTTTGGAATCTCACTTTTTAATAAAGTTCCCAGCGCCAGCTAATGCCAGAGACAGAGAATTGGATTTGACCGAGCAATGTCCTGACAGCCACCACCTCCTCTTCAAAGATCAGGCAGCTCCGAGTGTTGTTTGCAGCCTTGCTTTCGAAAAGCCTTTTCCTCATGAGCAGGCATTTGCCCAGCTTTGCATGAGCAATCCGTGCCGCTGCTGAACACCCATCCTCTGGAAGAGAGGATGAAGTTGCGGGGTTTTTTCATGCAACCTGCCCATAATTTGCCTCAAGCAGCGGCTGAGTCACCCACAAGAGTCCCGGGTGCTATTAGGACCAGACACGCTACGGCCCAGCATATAATTATAGCAGCCACCACTGTGCGGAAACAGCTCCATTTAGCCATCTGACCCCATTAGGCACACGCTGTTATTTCACCTTGGCTACAAGTGCTGCGGGTGCTCTCAAAAGGATGAGCCCAGTTCTCTCAGCACAAACTCATTCACCCAAATTCACCTCTTTCTTGCTGAAACCAGAAGACGCTGCCGTCCTGTGCCCTGCTTCAACCTGTGGGGTGCCTGAGGGCACCCCTGCGGTCCTGAGCCAAACAAGGGACGCTGAGACACAGCACCTACTGGATGCCAGGGACAGGGTGAAGAAAATCCAGGAAATGCAGCACACTATGGTATGCTTTTCAACAGAAAGCGATGATAAAACAGCCACTGAAACAAGTCACGGTACTGAAGAAGTGTAAGAAACAAGCTGTTTCTATAATATAACACAGGATTTTATATAGATATCTTTCTTCCTCTTCTCACAATGAGGATAGAAAACTTTCAGATGGGAAGCTGGTGCTGATGGTCCCTGAACTTCTGACTGGCCTTTAGGGCTGGCCATGCAAGGTGGAAGTTTTCTGCAGTGTCTGCTCCCTGGTAGAATGGAGGCAGCCCAACAGAGAGGCAGCTCGTTGGCCAAAACACACAAAAATCACCCTTAGCTGGCAGGGCTGCGCTGGAATTACAGCTGGGTTTTGCAGCTGCCTTTTCTTATCAAGGCATTAAGAGGAAATGCCCGGCTTCAGCAGCAGCAGGGTGGCATTCCCCTCTGGCACTGCTCCTCTGCTGGGGACAAAAACAAACCTTGCTTCTGCTGATGAGCAACCAAAGCCCGTTCCCTCCTGCATCCAGCATCTTGGGGAAAGGGAGCGAGGGGGACACAGGTAGTGGAGGTGGCTACAGGCAGTAACCGAGCCAGTGGATGCTGTTTCACTAGAAAAAGGGTCAGAGATTTTGTCACTCTTGGTTGTCATCCTGTCAGACTGCGTCCAAGCGAGGTTTGCTGGGAGGGCTAGGCCAGGCTTGGGCTGCTGCTGACTATGCGGTTCAGAGAAGAAACACGACCTGGCTCTGCTCCTCTCACACCAGCATTTACAGCCCTGTTGAAATATACAAATAATCTCGATGGCTCCCATTTTTACACAAGTAGTGAAGATCTTTTGCTGAAAGGGACAGCGGGGTAAAGGAAACAAGATGTCAAATTATAATCAGCTTGAATCATTTCAAATAAACACCGAAGAAATAAAACGTACCCTGTTTGCTGGCAGGCTCGATGGCTTACAGAATACCCACCCCAACAAAACAAGGGCTTGAGATGGAACAGCAGTGGAACAGAAACCCCTGACAGCACCACATTTTCTTTTCCCTGGTACTGGCATTGCCATCCTCAGGGACAGAAAAAGCATCATTAGGGCTTAAATGGAGTTTGATGAAAACACGGAGCACCCCAAGGATCAATTTTCACCACGGGCAGCTGCAGCACGAGGCATTAATTCTTCACCCTTTCTGGTGACAGGAGAAATGCGGGGAGCTATAGGCATAAATAACATTTGACTTCTAGTGTGTATTTTGCTTTTCATGCCTGCAATTAAACGCTTGCTTTATTTCCTGTTGTTTAAAAGTGTATTTATTCTTTAGCACTGCAAGTATTTTTTTTTTAATTTGCACTGGGGACACGTTCGAAGGCCCATATTGTAGACTCAGCAAGTGGCAGGGCAGTCGCCAAACCTTGCTTCCTTTGTTGATTTCTTGATGATTTAAGACCTATTTTCAGCAGCTGATCCTGGTTTCCCCCCTGCCTTTTTGCTTGGTAACTACCATTTTAACAAAATGGTGTTTGTGCAGTGCCTTGGAACCAAGAATCGAGCTTTTAAGAGTAAGACAGGGAATGGAATAGGAAAAGCAGCACTAAAATCACCATCACACCATGGATTTTTGAGCCACGTGCTTATGAATACATGGCAGAACCCTTCAGTTCTTGCAGAATACCATTTAGACTGCTAAGTCTTTTATTTCATATGCACCTAAAATTACTTGCATGTTCCTGATATCTGTGTCGCTTACCTTCCCATAGCGCAAAGTTTGAAATTATTCTCTGAATCTACAAAAGTCAGTAAAAAACCCATAAAATCACAAACCACCTGTATTGTTGATGTACATTGTTCAGACTTTTACTGGTTCTGCCCACGGGGACAAACCCTATTGTTTCAAAGCACAAACAGGAAAAGATACAGCCTGATCAATGATTTATTTAGATGCAGGCTTCCTTCAGAAAAGGAGATTATATTTTCCCCCTTCTGATGCTCCGATGCAAACTAAACTAAGTGGGGCAAAAAATGTACCCAGTGCCATCAGCGTGATCATCCTCTCTCTTCTGGGCAACAACAGAGCCTGTCCTCAGACCTATTCTGTTGTAGAGGATGCAATACTTAGCTTAATAGATAAAAACCAGTTTCCACTGGTTAGTTTTACAGCAAATAATTCTATATTTAATGTCGGCCCACAAGACAACAGCACACATCTTGTTGCCTTGTTAAAACATAAACCTCAAACTTGCTAAAAATAGCAGTAAGTAGTCAGGATGAAACAAGATTGCCCCAGAACATCGCAGGCGCCTGAAAATAAAAACTGAAAAGGAGATGGCTTAAGGGATATTCAGTAGCATTTAAGAAGTAAGAAACAGTGTAACCTTTAGGTTTAATGAGCGTTACAATACATCAATTACAGAGAGGTAAGTAATTTAAGGGAAGAGCGTTCACTGGCAGTCAGTTTGGTCACAGATTTCATTTGCTTCCCAGGGCAGGGACAGCGCCCTGTAATTACGGGTCATGGTCGGAAGCTGTGCCCAAAGCCTGTTCCCTCCTTGCAGCATGCCTTCCCCACAGAGCCAGGAGGCTGAGAAACTCCCCCTCCCTGCTGACAGAGCACACTACCCCTTCACCTCCACATATCCCTGCCACACAGCTGTGATACTGGAAACATATTTCAGACCTGCAGGGGTGACCCTCACTACTACAGGCTTCTACTCCTGCTGCTTCTTTGGTTGTTAGGGGAATTGACACAGGAGGAGAAGACACCCAAGTGGCAGTCACTTACTCACCATGATGGGTTTTGTCCTTCGCTAAACCTTCAGCCCGGCATTAGGAGGCACAGTTCAACGGAGACTAACCACACCTATTCCCCTCTCTCCTCGGTAGGAAGACTCCTTGTGCAAAACCACCTCAAGACTTGAGATAACTCACTTCACTGCTAGATCTTGTCTTCTGGCTTGATTCACCAAAGATGCTGATCGCTGCAAGCACCAGCCAGGGTGAGAGGAAGGAAACACACAGAGAAACGTGCCTAGTGAGGGTCTAAGAACGTGTGGGAGATACACGCTAATTCTAGTAATGATTTCTTCTCAAAAACTGACTCAAGTCTGCTCCATATGTGAATGGGAGGATGTTCAAGGACACTCATGATACTGAAAGAGTTGCTGATGCAGCAAACGAAACATGCCGATCAACAAAGCAATGGCCAGCACAACACAAAGATTAATGAAGGCCAAACTATGTACAGCATTGTTAACTTTTATTTATTTTTCCAGCTGTTTGTCCAGTCTTTCCAGCAAGATCACAAAGAGTCTAACTTTGAATTTGGAAGACCTGGTATTACTTCCAGCACAGTGGATTTACGTATGCAGATAAAGGCTTGACTGTAAGTTTGCACCTTAAGGACAATTGGAAAATCGTGCATTAATGGGGCTTGGTAACTACTGACTTACTGCAGTCTTTCAATCAAAATTACGAAAGAGTAGAACGTTCTATTTTTCTCCTGTGTTTTGTGGTTCTCATAAACCAAATAAACTAGCCTAGGTCTGACTGCTCATTTTAACTGCATATATCACATAATAGGAAAGAAAGCGCTGAAAGTCTCAGCGACAGTAAATTGGCCACAATGGACATTATCACAAAACAGAAGATAACAGAAATAATTCCAATTTATTAGATTATAACTTTGGTGGCTAACTTAACTGCCTTCAACACATACTTGATTTGATATAAAATTATTCAAAATAACTCTTTTTTCTGACGTAATATTTATACGGTAATCCTTCTTCTGAAGACTTCACTCATTTCGATGTTTTCTCTTTCAATACCCCACCTGTAGTGCTAACACCCTCAATACATTCTTCTGAAAACTATCAGGAAGGGCTCCATGAAATATTGTGCAGGTCAAAGAGTGCAGAGTGGCTTTAAAAAGAAGAAAATGTTCACTAAGTGTAAGAAAAATGCTTTTTCTTCTAATCTGGAAGTGGACAGGACTGGCGACCTCACCTTAAACCCAAACAGTTCAGTTTCTCAGCTTTTCTACCTTTTTCTTCTTTTCTTTTTGAACTACCAGCTGTAGTGTGACAAAATTAGATGGAAACCATCAGTGCGTTTCCATATATGCAAGCAAAACATTTCTGAAATGATTGAATTCAACAGAAGGAATTGCTGGTTTAGGCTTTTTATATCCTCAGTCTTTTCTTACATGGCTTCTAAAACGCTTAGTCCTTTCATGATAAAGCAGTCCTTTGTCCAAAACTACAATGACTGAGGTGAAGGATGTATTTCTGGTTGAAAATGCATACTAGTTCTGAAGAGTGGTCCTCCTTTTGAAACGTTTTGCAATTGCTTTGAACCATGGGTAACTTCTGAAAAGATAAAAAACCTCAAACTGGTGCCACTTGGATCATGAGGTACATAAAGCAAACACTCTGTTCATGGGGCAATCACTACAACACTGAATCAAACACATAGTTAAAAAATGTAAGATTCCAGGAATCTACTGATGCAACTTCAGAGTTTTGGTTTTACCTTTTGAAGATGCTCGAGATTCTTTCTATCAGATTTTGAACACTGTGAGAACAAATGTTTGTCATCAGCCATCCTCCTTCTCCCACCCCATTCACACGAGTCAGCTTGTTCTTGAATGTGTATGTGGCTCTGACTTTCACCTGAAGAACTGCAGATGTGAGATCACCCCAGTTCACCAAGCATTGCCTGTTTTCAGTCATTTAAGGTTGTTCAGTCACAGGTTTGCTATCCACGTAAAACCATTACCATCCACAGCTGCTGTAGGTCTTGATTTCCTCTCATGGGCCAAATCCAATGGCTCCGCTGAGGGGAGTGGGAGGCACAGACCTTTGGGCCCATTTGCATCCCTCAGGTAACGCAGGCAGGGTCACAAGGGGGTGGGTCACAGGACAGAATGTGTCCCGTCCTCCATTGATTTGCAATAAGGTTCCTGATCTTGTTTGCAGCCTTACTTCCAGCCAAGGACTTCAGTATTAAGCATAAACTAAAAATTTCCCTATAAAGTAGCTAAAAATACCTGCAGTTTCTAGAGGCAAATTATTTGCATAATTCTTAATTATTGAGCTTCACTGCTCAAAACCCATCTATGCTTCTTAGGTGGCCATTACCCTGGCAAGTACTATTTTTAATGTAAAATAACAAGTTTTGGTAAGGGTAGGAGAATCCTGCCAATCAAGTGATTTGATGAGACTTCACTGTCTCATAAGCAGACAGTGGTTCTCTAGTGAATAATTTCCAATTAAATGTTTTCCAGTGCCACTGTATCATCTGCATACTATTCATTTAGTTCCTTATATTTAGCAGAAGTAGGGCACATTTTCCATATGCCATTTCTAAGCAACATACACTGTTAATTTTATTCCTTACTGGAAAGTACCCTGGTCTATTTACAAATTAATTTGGGAAGTGACATCGTGACAGTTAGCCCCAAGTGGTGCGCCTCACACAAGCGCGGAAGAAAGGATGAATAGGTGGGATTTTGCATTTGGCATTTCAGAATTAGGGGAGGTAATGTTTCCAGTTATATAAACTTATTTCTGAGGAGACATGTTTAACTTAAGCATTAAGCTAAATACCCATAGCCCTACGTTATTTCATCAGTTATTTTCCAAGGCATCATTCATTCCCTTGTTGAAAGTTTGCTTCTTCGTCTTCGTAGTATTTATCTTACTTGGAAAAATTACAGGTCTATGAAAGAGCTTTATTTTGTTACACTGATTTATATAACTAGTTCCTTGTGCATTGGTACTATAGAACTTTTTCATAATGGCAAAGGGAATTCATTAGAAAAACAAATTGTACAACTGGAAACAAAACAAAGCGTAAAAGCAGAATATTTCATATAAGATGAGCTTTCAACTCAAATATTAAAAAAAAACCCCTCCAACACTCTGCCATACAAATATCAGACCAACTTGAAAGGCACTGAGAATTGAACTGTGCAACTCATATCCATACCTGTGAGAAAAACAACCACAATGAGATGCAAACCTCCAAGGCAGAATATGGCACTGTACAGTCCATTAGGCATTCCTGGTACATACGGCAGTTTCATATTTTCTTAGGATAAGCTGGAAATGTTAACTAAATATACAAATTACGTCATATTTTCACGGATAAAGTAAAACCAATTTACACCATCTGAAAACAAGGAAACAAGGCAGAACATACGGGACATTGTTGGCACGAGAAATGTTATCACATCAAAACATACCCTTTTAAATTTAATCCAGTAGATATATAAAGGAATGGAGGGCAGAGGCAAAGGGAGAGGATGAATATCAAATATTCAGTTTTAAGCATGCTAGTGAGGTCTTTGTTTCAGAATTCTGACAAAACCTGAAGCTACCAAAGCCATTTCAGAGGCAAGAAAGCACCTATGAAGACAGTCCAACCCATTTCCAGGCATTCTTCTTGTGGGCTGCCCTGTGCAGACTGATGGATCTGTCCAGGATCATCTCCGTTCCCCGAGGCTGTCTAAAGCTTCCCGTTAGCAAATGCTGCCTCCTGGAACTGCGGGACAAATGTCTTGAAATATGCCCTGGTGAAAGAAAGAAAATGCATGGTCAGGAAAGAGCAAACTCGGACTATGGTGAGTGCAGGTGTGTAGCCAAGGCTTTAACAGAGAAGCATAATGTCACCATGCTCAGTCCATCATTAGATCTCATAAACGGTTAGTGTTTTTCTTCAAAGTTTTTAGTACACAGCAGATCCATACGCTTCAGCTTTCTAGACCCAGCAGCACTTCTTCCTTCAGTGTCCTTCCCACTAACCTCTAAATGTGGTCAAATTGATGCTGTACGAAGAGCCTGATGGATACTTTATATTTCATCCAATGCATAGCTCCAGATATAACTGTACTAAGCACTGGAAAATAAACCTTTGAATGGTTGTAAAAGTAAGAAACACTTGGATGAGCCACAAGTATGGCTATGTGTGGCTATGTCACTGCCTGCAGCATTTATAACTGAGGCTTTTTGATGGAGCTGATGTTCACCATGTTTCATGGATAAAAAGGGTTTTTTTCCCCGATGCTGAAGAAGCTTCACATATGGTACCAAAGGTCCAAAAATGGACAAAAGAACAGAGCTGGAAAATCATGAACAGAAGTCAGAATACATGCAGAAACGTTACAGGAGGTGAGCTCTGTATCTATCTGCTTACAGAAACGTTGATGCCATACAAAGCCACTTCTGGTGCCTGTAGTTCATATAAGACGTTGTGAAGAAATACTAACACTCTTAACAAATCGTAATTCATTTTCTCAGACTCTGAAAGTCAGAACATTATCCTATAAATTAAGATGTGCTTTGTATATTTTGGATCTTAGTCTACCTTCTTTACAAAGAATTGAGTGCCTCATAAATCTGTAAAATGAGCTGAACCTAAGTATCCAAAATGGAGTTTGAACTGTATCTTTGAGTTTATTGCACTGAAATACTCATCCACGTACTAAACATATTTTATGTGTCCCAATGATACCCTTCATCTGCAAGTTGTATTAGAAGCTGCTTCATCACCTCCTGCATTGAACTTTCACTTGCTCTACTGTTTTTGGTTTTTCTTTTTAAATTTGGTTTTCTGTTCATATCACTGGTCTTCATAGACTTCTATACCAGGAGAACCTTCTCCTGTTCACCCCAACAAAAAAAAAAAAAANAAGAAATCCAAAGTGAGAAAAAATTATGCTCACTGTTCATTATGTTACTGAAGTCTGCTGGTCTACTTTCTGAAGCAAACATACATTGCTCAGCTTCACAATCGTGATATGTATGTATTTCATAATTTGAGTAGAAACCTTGGCAATAACTAAACAGCAGCCACAGCTCTGCGCATCTAAAAATGCTGCAAGATCACAAAAGAGAATGCTCTCCTCTCTTTGTGAAGTTGTGCCTGGCAAATTAATTAACAGAAAGCTGCAGTCAGCTTTTGCACAAAAGCTGTAAACACACATGAGATGTCGTCCAAAGGTTAACAGAGCAACAGAAAGTAGAAGCATTTCTGGACTGAGGAGCTGAGCCCAGAAGTGGAAAAGAAAAGCAGCAAAGCCAGCACACACATTTGATAGCATACACAGATTGTGCTGTGTATTTACAGACTGCGTTGTGATTTATTGAACCAAAGTTCAGAAAACAGCTCTCACAATTATTCCCACAAAAGTAACTTCATCTTGGCACACCCGCACACACAAATCACCTGAGCAGGTATGCCTGCCATGTCATCCTGCCAGCTGAATGCCATGTCTGTATTTGTGTGTTTAGTGCATACATTTGAAATTGTACGTCCCTATCAGCTCTACATCATTTTATTAGCTCAAGGAATACCACTTGCACATTGTCAATGCCTGGATCTGTCATCCTTTTATTTCTCCTTGCATTATCTGTCCTAACATTTAATTACATTTCCTCTCCTTGCTTAGTTTAAGTAGCTTCTTCCTTCCCCTTTGATAGCTTCTCTGCAGACCTGCAGACTCTTTTTCCATGCACATGCTCTTCTGACTGAGTTGATAAACGTTACTTAAAACTTCCCTCTTCCTAAACTGTAAAAATTTTTAATCATTAAGTTGAATATAAGCAGAATTATTTTCCTACATTTTCTTTATTTTCTGAAACACCATCCCTATAGCATTCCCGTGCTTTTTATTAAAACCACACTTGCTGCATTGTATTTCAATGACTACTCTGTTAGGTAAATTCCAGAACAAATGCTTCTGATACCATAGACTCCCTCCCACACCATCCTTATCTACACCAGCATCCTTTCTTTTCACTGATTCCTGCAGTAGAGCTTGTTTCCTTTGCTGCAAAACTAAATCTAACACCTCCCTACATTCTGATCAGATGCACTGTTTCAAAGAGGATGTTATTTCACTGGGAGTTCATATGAACCTTTTGGAGATATTCCACATATTACAAAAATTCCATCAGGACTTCATAATTCGTAAATGTGTACACTTTTTCTTTCTATACTTTAAAGTACATGCTTAAGTTTGCCCTTTATCATTTGTGGTTTTGTCCAGAGTAAAGCAAATGTAGTACCATGTGCTTATCCAGGGTAAGTTCCTCCATTTCTGCCCCTCTCCCACACACCTGAGGTTATCTGAGATTAAAGACATTTTGGAAAACAACATTTGGGTAATTATGGTTCACCACCTACAAAAATAAGTTATCCCTCCCCTCTCCCAACCCCAAACCAAACAAGACCCTGCAAAGAGATCCAAAGCACAATATACTTGATCAAACTCTCAGCTACAGCGCATTGAACAGACTGAAAAGGGAAGTAGGAGAAGGGAGGTTAAACTGCTTCCAGCACTTCACATAGGGAGGGAATGGCAAGTGCCAGTGTATAAAATTAACAAGACTGACTTTGAGTATATATGAAGGAGTAGCAGAGGCAGCAAAGACATTACTCATTACTAGAGCTTTAGAGCTTGCTGGAATTGTGGGGTTTTTTCTTTAAATCACATGACCTTCTCAATGGAAAATTACATTTTTACCCAGCTGCGTGCATTTCGGTGGAAATGCTACCGAGTTTTCATCAGGAAAAGAATGAGGCACTTCAGTTTGGCTTCACCTGAGAAGAGATTTTCTGGTTTGTAGAACTGAGCCTAAACAATCACTTCGATATTAACCTCTTTATCTGCAATCCAGCACCTCAGAGATGTATCTAGTCACACAGACAAGGCCCTGGTGCATCACAGGAGCTGTAAGTATAAACATAACAGCAGAAAGAGCCTCTTCAAAGAACTCAGTCCAGGAAGAGTGATGGGATAAATCATTAACATTTCTGCTTCCAGGAGGCATTGTGCTACTGCTAGCAGATGCATTTTACTGTCACATTAATTGCCCTTTTTTCACATGTTCCAAGCAAGATTTTTTAAAGAAATTTTTCTTTTCATCTGACATGGGACCAAACCCTATATTAAAATATTTTAACTTCCTCTGAAATGGAAATTCTGACATTTTTCTCTCCTGCAGGGATTACCAGTAAAAAGGACCAGCACGAGCACCAGCTACTGGCAGAGTAAGCTTCATTTTATCAACCAACTGGCATTGAGGTCAAAGCGTACCTGTCACCACGCAAACAGGACCACGACATGGTCATATTATTTCATAACTGATTACATTAAATAAGTTTAAAAGAAATTTAAAATTTTCTGAAGGGCAAGACTCTGCTACAGACTGGATGCTATGGACTTTTTTCATATGGAATATTGCTTCTTTTAGAAAGGTTTTAAAGTGATAGGAACATCCATACTCCAGCATCCTGCACGTACAGGTAGAGAGCAACTGTGAATGTAAACATGAACTTTGGAAAGAGATTAATTTATTATCCCCTACTCACACAAATTTACACCCTCAGTAACTTTGATCTGTGCTAGACCACAGGAATTTGCACAAAAATCCCTCAGTTTTTTTTCAGACACTTTGCCACATGATACTTATGGAAGTGTTTTGAAATTTTTATTTTTACACCCACTAGATAGACTTTTCAGCTCCAGAGAACTGTTATTAAAGAAAATTATCAGTAATTTGTGTACCTGTTCAATTACGTTGGAGACGCAGAAAGCTAATTTGATCTATAGTTTCTCTAGGCTGTGTCACATGGCAGAAACCAGGTTTTGATTAATGCTTTTCCTCCTTTCTGGGAAACTTGGAATTCCTTCTTTATCCTGCTTTACTCTACCATGTTCTCAGTGGGTCTGTGTCACGCTGATCTTACACCAAGGTCAGAAGAACTGAATAAAATGCTCCTTCAAGCACAGAGAAACTGGTTAGTACAAAGTCCATCAGATATTCTTTATGTGAGTATTGAGTACAATGGCTCTGCATCCCTCTTGTAATGGTTTAGATCTTAGCTTAAGCTGTGTGTCGAGAGCTGCTTTCTTCTCAGCTTAGAGTGGGTGCCAATCTTCATTCACATACAGGCACATGCCTAATTCTTTCTCAAGTATCTTACTGTAAGAATCTATTGTTTTTTATCTGTTTGTTTTTGTTCCCTCAAATGGTCATTTTCCAAGTTCAAGGTAGCAAGTTATGGCGTTTCTATGGAAATTTTTCTTCAGCACTCCATCCAGAAAACAGCACTTTTTGCTGTAGTTAACCACTATATACATCTGATACGGTACATTGAATTTCAGGTGCTACACTCAAGGACATCTGCTGAGAGTAAAGCACTTATCTTTCCTTCACCTTATTATCCAGAGGAAAGAAAGTCTTGCTATTGCAAATGGTAAGTATCTAAAAGAAGGTAAGAATTGAATCACCCGTTGTTTACATGTTTTAAGTTTCTAGTGATATAAAACACTGATTGTGGTCTCCAGAAGCCCATACAGGTCTAAATCCTAGGGTGTGGGTTTGCAGTGTTTTGCAGCTGTCTAGGTGTTTATCTTAAAATCTTCATGTGGGAAATTCAGAGCACAACACAGAAATTCAAACTCCACCAGGAACAAAAGAGACAAAATGCCGTACCAATGAGATGTTTGCTTTTTATGTCTGGGACAAGGACATTCATCATGGGGTGATGAATCATCCTAAGTCATTCACAAAATAGATTCCCCTTAAACTCCTTGGTTCAAGAGTGCCAATTTTTTCAGCATGCTGCTCTCAAATTAATCCATGTTAGCCCTATTCGAACTCATACATTTTATGTGTTTCAGCTCAAGATGTGGGGGTTTCAAGTGCCTTCTCCATCAAGAGATGATTTGAGGAAGAAGGGGATGAAACAATCTTGATGGTCTACATCAAGTACAGACCCAGCTGAGCAGCAACATAGCTACTACCAGCACAGTGTTTCTGTCCTTGCACATTCTTTACTGGCTGATGAAACCCCTCCATCTTTTCACAGACACATGGGCTCTTGTTACTTTTTCTCACCATAACAAGCACATCTATTGTATTCCTTCTCACCAGAAGACAGACTCAGTTTGTTGTACTTGGATTTTTCCTGCTACTGGCTTTGAGAGCAAACTTTATTTCTAAATACTAACCGTTATTTCAATATTTGAATTAATTCTTGTAAAACACTGTAATTTCTTCTGTGACTGTAGCTTCCCTTTCAACCTAAACTGCTCTATGATTCCAGGGTTAATTCTGAAAATATTAAGCTCTAATTATAGAACAATCTTAGTGTATTCAAATCATAGTAGCTAGTGTATTTAATATATACATCCCTTTCCTCGTAGTCTAGAATGGCCTAGAAAGGCCTAGTCTACGCCTTCCCTAGGCAAGGAACACACAAAATCATGGGCATCTTTTCCTTAACCTTTCCAAGGTAATATATCTGATTTGGGTAGGCACCCTTGCAGTCATGAGGATCTCCAAACAGCTCTACATAACCCTTCCAAGCCTTCTGGAGTACAGTCTATAGCGAAGACACCCTTCTCCTCAGCAGTCTCTCTGTTGTCTGAATTGTCCGGTAGGTGAACACTGAGTCTGTTTGGATACTCTGCAAATACTATGATTTACCCCAAGACTGAGGTGAGGACTGAATTGTACTCCACCCAGCTGTATTAAATACAGCTGAGTAGCCCAGGCAGTTGCCCCAGCTTCTGTCCATTTCTTTTAGATGAGCTGCAACTCTAGGATTTGCATCATTTCACACCCCTAATTTCTTTCCTTCTGCATCCTAAAGGAACTGTGCAAGACATCTGCAAGTTTATTCCAATCCTCAGAACCCTGACCAAAAAAAATTCCAGTCCAGAGATGACTGATCTTCATAAATTAGCTAGAATAGCAATGTTCTCCCCTCTAACAATTAAATTAGGTGAAAACAGGAACTAAGAAGGGCATAGGTCAGAGTAAAGGACACCCTGAAGGCTTCTTGAGGTCTTTGACCTATTCCTCCCAGATTAGCATTATTATGCTGACACTTTGCAATAGAATCTTGTTACATAAATTATTTCAACAGTACAGTCCTATTAGAATTATAAAAGAGGTTCTCCAGTCTTTATCAACGTCACCTGATTATTCACTTTTCGAAGTAGAAAGTGTTTTTGCACAGAACATACATACATATGTAGCATGCCTTTGTATTTTTTTGTTCTTGTTGCAACTTGTTTTGACACAATGAAAACTTGTTTTGAAAATACTGAACACCTACAACAACCCCTTTTGGGTGCCAGACAAGAGGATGTGTCCTCCCATGACTACACAGACACAGCCAGCTGGTTTGCTTCATGGAACCCCTAATAATTCATCTCCTGTGTAGAAGACATTTCCCATAACTTTCCAAACTCTCTGGGATTTGCTGGTTGTTTATAACAGAACAAAATTAAATTAAAGATGCTAACCTTTCTTTTTTTTTTTTAATAGATATATATATAAAATTGCTTTCTTTTCAAAATTCCATTTGTCAGGAGCTATCTAATTCAACATTAGATAGTTAGTGCTAATTAACAAAAGGAACTTAAATTAATAAATTGTTGCATTAATTCCACTAGTGGGTTTGTATTTAAGTCATGTTCCACATGAGTGCTCATTAGGTCCTTAACAGGTGCTTATACCCTCCTCCTGCATCTCTACACCTTGCATTTAACAAGGGCCGAATGCAAAAGTGTGGAAACCTACTGAAAGCCCATTCTTTTAACAGGCCAACATTCGAAGCATAGTTTTTTCCTTGTAAACTCAAGACGCGAGACATTTAAACCTCTTTGCTATTTTTACTATATATAATGCACTAAAAACACATTTCCATTGGGTGAACCGTGTTGCCTACTTATTCATGGGCCCTTCTGCAGCATTCCTCACCAGGCTAGAAGATACATGAAAACTCATGGCAGAGCAGAAAAGCTCAGTCTCCTGCTTTGGGATAACTACAGGGTAAAGAGGAGATTAATTCTATGCTAGACATTTTATGACACCTCTATTAGGAGAAAATGATTGTTGAAACAAATTACCATCCTCTGCAGATCTAAGTTATTAAGGCAACTGAAGAGACACATAGTTCTCAGCACCCTGCCTTTTGGTTGCACAGCTGGCATCGGGCTGCAGCAGGCAGGCCCACAACGTGGCCAGGCGCCAAGTGGCAAAGGCTCAGGAGCTAATGAAAATCAGGACTATTACGGCGTTTGCTAGGCATTCAGGAGGCAGCAGGACTTCTAAACCACCATCTGAAGCTGAACATCACTAAAACTAACCCGAGCACAGCAGCAGAAAGATAAAGGTACCTTCCAGGATTGCTTTATCGCTTCAAATGTACATAACGATACTTGGCACATGTTCTCATTTCTAAACCAAGCTTCTTGATGGTATGTATGCTCTTTGGGATGTGGTTTATAATTTCCTTACTAGGCAGCTTTATCTATAGCAAATATTTTGCTTTTATGTGAAACACAATGTCTACACAGTTCTCCATTTTATACCTCTCCAAAACTGGCAATGCCAAGCAAACCTCTTAAGTGTTTATACAACAGCAAGACAATAGTTCTTAAATTACTGCTACTGTAACTGGCTAAACACACCGACGTACAAAGGAGTCAGTGCACAATGCCATTATGCTGCCAGCAATTTTTTTTTATGGATGTCAAATTCATCACATAATCTCTTCCCCTTCTAATATTTCTCTCTCTCTGCCTCCTGTTGCTGTGATTTACCCTACAAGGAGTTTGGTGAACTTCCTTTGTCCCCCAGCAAAGGACTCCCTTTGTCCCTTTGACTGTGCAGCCAGGCTGATGGACAGGACCGGACCATGATCAAGCACCAACAGAGCTGGAGGTCTGCAGTGGGCTGCTGCCAAAATACAGGTTCTTAAGAAATACTGTTGCCTTCAAATCAGCTTACAATGTTACATGACAGAAAGACCTTCCCAAAATTACAAATGAAACAACACATGTGCTACCATAACCATAACAGGAAATAGAAGTAGTAGAACTAGTGAAACTAAGTACGCAGCTGAAGCTTAAACAATAAAATTCACTCATGTCCAAAAAGCTGTTTTCTATATTTTACTAACACTGTATTTTTACTCCAGAAGTTCTTGTTGGAGTTTTTACCACTTCTGATTCAAGTCACACAGAAAGGTACAAGAAGTAGTTATATTGAGACACGTTTTTCAGCGGTTTACTGACTGCAGAAATGACAGGTGGTGTTACTCCACATGAAGCAAAGAGAAAAAAATAATTAGTTTAGTTATAGACTTATGTCTCTATTCTAGAAAAACCTGTGATATCAATTGATTTTATAAATAAAGTCAACAATTCAATATAGCTATGCTGCAAAAATTTAGATGACTTTGCTGCCTAACTTACCATAAAGCAAAATGAATCTTGACAATCTGTTCGAATCATGAAACAACCAT
This sequence comes from Thinocorus orbignyianus, assembly GCA_013400375.1. Classification (NCBI taxonomy): domain Eukaryota; kingdom Metazoa; phylum Chordata; class Aves; order Ciconiiformes; family Thinocoridae; genus Thinocorus; species Thinocorus orbignyianus. Next base: position 114,253 of record VXBW01008332.1, read on the forward strand.
AAATATAACGACCTGACTAAAGGCAAAACATAAAGGAAGGGAGTTCTAGGGAACTGCTGCAGTGCCAGGACTGTAGATCATTATGTAGGCTGGTAATTAATGTTTATTTTAAAGCAGCAGCATAAGCAGGGTCACCACTTTGCAAGTGACGGTAACTTGAGTTCCAAGAATACACATGCTCCCAAATGCATGGACCTTTACTAACAATTGCAGATAAAAATTACGGCTACTGGACAAAACCAGTACATATAGACCAAGGCCAGGCTGAATTCAGGTACTATTCAAGTAACTTTTTTGAGTCACGTGGAAATCAAGATTCTGGAATTTATTCTCTCACAGGTTTCCAATATTTGGGAATTCACAATGGTGTATTGCACACACAGTGGCTCATTAAGTGTTCCAAAGCACATGTAGCAGAAGGAACCTCTGGTTTTGAAAGAGTTTTATCAATGCCTCCTGCTCGCCAGTTCAAGAGATAAACACTTCACTTCCTTCACCTTCTCCACAATGTACAGAAATAGACTTGCTGCAGTCAGATGAAGGCTTGTGGTCTTAGATCATTGCAAATTCTGCTTCTGCTTTCTTAACTTCTATTTTCCCATCGGGGATTACTCAGTGCTGGGGTAGCGGGTGTCTGCAAAGGGGCACTGGAATATCTCTGTCACAGCACGGTCACTCCACTTCCTTACCAGTGGATCATGAGAATGATATTCCAAGGCCATCATGGAAAAATTCAATCTTCATACAGTCTTTTTAAATACTAGTGCTAATTTGCAGGAAATTTCCAGTCCTATGAGCCACAGCGTGAAAAGCCTGCTCTATTTTTCCTATTTGCTAAAGTGCTGAAGCCATATTTTTCCACTCCAGGTAGAGGTTAACTTCTTAAAGAGATACTGTTTATTCACGGTAGTTATTGTTTCCTCCTATCTATGCTACATAAGTGCATGCTGAACTCTATCGTTGGACAGCAATTACTTAGTAAATTATTTAGCAGATTTGAAGGAGAGAGTCAATGCCAGGCAACATGCAATAAAGAGCCTCTTCTAAGTATAAAAGCAGGTTGAAGAATGAGGTGAAATAAGGAGGGGGAAAAGTAGGGACAATATAAGAAGTAGGAGAAAGTAGAAAAGACTAGGCAAAACCACATGCAGTAGTGAGGCTTCTAAGGAAAGACAAGTGTAGAGATTCAAGAAGCGAGATCATGGAAGTAATCACAGAATTTGACTAATCTTTAAGAGATTATTGAATCCTTTAATTGTACTTCAGAGGCAGAAATGAAGGGTTACACCACAGATGCATCCATAATGAGCCTGACAACCAGCATCCCTGAAAACAAAGTTTGCTTGCAGGTGAAAGTACTGATTTCATCATGCCATCCGCTTTGCTTTGCCAGATCGCTTATCAACCGGGGCCGAAGGCAACATACCAAAACATAAAAGAAACCTCCTTGGATATTCATTAGGACAAACCAGTCAGAAGGAAAGGGATGAGATGCCATACATCTGTGATTATATAAAACACATTAAAGAAGTTATTTTTCTTTGCTATTTAAAAGATATGTGTTTGTTATTAGAAGTAAGAGGAAATTCTTAAAATGAACTTGAGGAACCATGGAGGTGCTTACAGGGGCTGCCATACCAGAATTCTGCTTTACAAGGGATATACCAAAAGATCTCACTTGCGCAGAAATGTCAGCCAAAAAGGTAATGAACAAATCAAGAAAACGCACACAAGCAAATCAGCAGGCCCAGATGATATTCATACCCCAGAGTTCCAGAGAAACTCAAGTGTGAGAAAGTTAAACTCTTAAATAGTTTATAACATCCTACTTAAAACAGCTTGGTACCAGAGAAGTGTGACGCCAATTAAAAAAAGGGTCTGGGAGGACAGAGGGAACTGTGGACTGGTAAATCTCCTGCCTGCACCTTGAGAATTGGTAGCGACTGTTATAAGAAACCATAAATTTATAAAAAGCTCAAAATTAGTGGTCCTGAAAAAATATCTATTGGTTAGGAGTCAAACTTAGGCTTCACAAATCTCTTCTTTTCTTGAGGTACCAAAAACCATGTGGACAAGAAAAATTCAAGTGTTACACACTGCTTGGGCTTCCTACAGGCATTTGGGAAGGTTTTTCAAAGGCCTTTAAATAAACGAATTACTGCAGCAGGAGAAAAGATCCATGAGCGGATAAACAGCAGGTCAAGATGGGGAAAAAAAGATAGGAATGAATAATGAGCACTATTAGGGTGAAGTCACCTGAGAACTGCACAGAAACGGGTGTTTTGATCTCTGTTTTTCACCATATTCCTACACGATCTGTGAAAGTGAGGAAAAGAAGAGGGTGAAGTTTGCTAACGCTAACAATTTAGCCAGGGAATTAAAAATAAGGCACAATTTGGAGGAACTGCAGATGGTTCTTACAGCACTGAGAGATGGGGTGGTGCCATATCAGGTGAAAAGTCAATATTGACAAACTCAAAAGGGAGACAGGAATAAGACGTAGTTTTACGTACACAGGTTCTGAAAAACAGACAGCGAGGAGATCTTGGTGCTACAACGTCAGTGTAAGCTTCAGTTGTAAGCAGAAAACCAAGTCAGACATTAGAACAAGAAAAAAAGAGTAAACCAGACAATATCACTATGTGACCATACAAATGCATGGTGAATGTATTGAGTAACATGCAGTTCTCTATTGCAGGAAGAATACGATACAAATAGTAAAGGGACGAGGATGATCACAAGCACGAAAAGTTTCTGTTGAAGGAAGGAGTGAGCAGAGCAGGAGAAGAGGTGACGGAAGAGACATGAAGAGGTTCATAAAATCATGAAGGTTATGGAGGGCATCAGAGGATTATTTGCTGCCTTTTTCCGTACAAGAGCCAGGGGTAGCAAGTAGAGTTAGCAGGAGGTAGGAATGGAAAAAGCTAACAAAGTGTGTTCTTCACAGCACATATTATCCAAGTAACCCCTTGCCACATAATTTTGTGACATTTATGATGTGGGTTCAAAAATCAATCGGACAAACAGAAGAAAAGCCAGGTAAGGCTATTAGACAGAGGTGTATCAAGTCTGGATATAGAATTGAAAATGACAGAACTTCCCAGAAAAATATGACTACATTCTTTGCCATGTTCTTCCACAGGCATCAGCTACTGCTTATTGATTGAGACATGATAGTGGGCTAAAGGAGCTTGACCTAATATGACCCATTCTTTGTGTTTAACAGAGCAATTACAAATACTACCCAAAAGACAAGACCATGGAGCTCACCTACTATTTTTACTTAGCTGCTTACTTTGCAATTGACCAAGTGATGGCATTTATCCAGGCTATTAAACACCAGCTCCTTCCAAACTCATGTGTTTCTCTCTACCCTTTTCTCTCAAGCAAGAGAGGACATTTTTTTGCATCAGTTCCCAACTATAATTCCAAGCTCTAATACAGACCTAGCAGCTTTCATGAATGTATTATGGAGTTCTCTAATGAAGCCAAATCAGGCAGTTCCATCACGCTATTTCTAGAACAACACCTAACCCTAGTTATCCAGGCACCACCTACATTCTAGCCTTTAATTCCTATAACGAAGTTGTCTTCCAGCAAAGTCCTATTATATTCTACTTCTACCAAGCCAACTTCTCCAGTCTACTCTGTGAATATATGAGAGAATCCTTTTTTGCAGAAAGAATATTTACTACGTATCAAAACGCACATATGTACAGTTCACACATATACATAAAGGCTATATAAAAACACAGAAAAACTAGTTGCCTAACAGATTTTATTTCCATGCACTTCTTATAGCACCTATACTCCTCATCTTTAAATAGTTGTTTTTCTTTTCCCAGAGTCAAAGCTTTAATGAGAAGTGACCAGAAACAAATACCCAGGCCCTTCTGTCTTGGCTGAAATCCACATAATGCATGACAGCACTGAAGATCCCTGGCAGGCACCTGTCAGAAACTAACATACCATAACTTAAGAGTCAGACTTAATTATCCAAGGAGACATTTAAAGAAAAGTACATGAAAAATATGACTCAAGAAGTGCGACCATCATGTGTATGTACTGTACTCTGTTGTGTATGCAGAGAAACAACGTAAAAAAACCCCCATCAATATGCTAGGAAAATTCTAATTAAAAGAATATATATATATATTGTGTCTTATTATAAAAATAATTCTATTATTAAGGTTTGCTGGTAAATTAACTGGGGACAAATGTAATTGTCAAGTATTTTAAAAAAGCATAATTATTTCTATTTGCCTTTTTACTTTTTGTGTGTTATTCTGATCGGCTGCCACTCCCACAGAAAATCAGAGTTTTGATTTAATGGTCTATAAAATCAAATTAACTTCTTTGTAAGCTTCACACGGCTGGGTCGCCACATCTCTTCTTGCTATGGCTGTCATAGTGTATTGGTCCTATTGTGTTCTGAAAAAAAGCCCACCAGTGGCAACAAAATGTCAGCCTTCCTTGATTTCAGGCCAAAGAAATCACACTTGTTCATTTGCCAGTGCAAAATTATCAAACTCCAAAGAGATAAACAAGTGACCCAGCTTGACACCTCACCCCTGAGTTTGTACCTCCCCCACTGCTCTTCTCCAAACAGAATCCTCTGAGCCTTGCAAAGAGGCTCAGAGACGAACACAAAAACACACAGGAAGAATGACGTTCCTACATTTTGTGCTCCCGACCCCTACTCTCTTTAGAAATTTCTAAATTTCTTTTTAAGTTTAAGGTAATGTGCAACAGAGCCAAAGACTGCAAAATGCTCTGTGATTAGTTATGCAAATGCAAACAAGGTAGCTTTTGGAAATCTACTCTTTAAAGTTGCCTAATGTGCATGAAAATTATATAATACATGAAAATACAATTTTCCGCTTTTATAAATAAGCAGGAAAAACACTGAAATACAAACCAAAGAACAACAAATGATTTATTACCTTAATTACACCTATCAAGGAAGAAAGAGTATAAAAAAAGGCGCAACGTTTACATGTAAACTTTATAGTGAGATTCAAAGTAGCATAGGTGGAAAACAAAAGTTTCAAGGAAACAGAGAAACCTGTTACTTTTAAAGAATCCAAAACATAGTAATAGATATTCTGCTTAAAACGTGAAAGAATTCTGACTTAATAATAAAAAAAATGAATGAGTTGAAAAACTAGTTGATGACCAAATAGTAAAACAATAATCACTAGGGCACTAAAAATTTACTGAATACAACGGCAAGTCTCCGAGTTTGTCTTAACAGCAACACAAAAATTGTTCCTTTTTTTTCCCCCCAATATCCTTTTATTAGACCTAAAGATGCATTTCCCCTCCTTACCAGGCAACACTAAAGCTCAGAGCCACCATTGCAGCCACAACAGCAGCCAGCATCTTCTAATTTGATACTGTTTGGGGCAAATGAGGCTGAAAATGCCAGGGCCCAGTGCTCCAGCCTGACTCTTTCTGATCACAGCACGCTTGCGCTGAGCACCAGCCCCAGCCGCAGCCACGCCGGTCGCACATATGTAGCTCGCAGGAGATGTGTCTGCATGTAATCTTAAGCTGCACTTGACCCTATGGCAGAGCAAAAACCAATATACAGCTGAGAGCACTTGAGCCCTTTTAAGCTTTTGCCCTTACAGAGCCCTGAGGGACACGTAAAATTACCACCACATTCAGCAAACCCCAGTGAATGGTCAGGGACAACAGCGTTATTCAGAAAGCAGTTTTATCAGCCACCTTGACAAAAGAATATGAAGCCTCAGAACAACTTTTTATTGTGATACTAGTTTTCCATCCTCCCGCTATTTTTAATGATGAGTAGGTGGATTTATGTAGGATAAAAGAGTAAACTGAGTCCTGACTTGCTCTCCCTGAAGTATAACCTAAGTCTTCAGAGCAGAGCTGGGTCGGACAAAAATTGGGCCAGAGTGCATCTAAGAACTGAACCTAATTTGTGTAAACAAACAAGCTTTATTTACAGTATTCCTTCATAAAATCCCAGGCTTAGAGTCTGCATGTTCTTTAAAGACTCCATTTATGTACACTTGAATGCCTATTTAAGCAAAAAACAAGAGAGCTTTCCCATGGAAACCGCACAGAGATGTTTTACTTCACACGTACACCACAAACAAGGCTGCTAACTTTCCATAATAATGTATTTTCTTAGGCTTGCTATTGTATTTTAGGACTGAATCTTTTAGAGAAGCTGCTTACGCAGGAGGCCACACACATATAAATAAATGACCTAAGAGAGGCAAAGCCTGAGATGTGAACTGAGAGGAAATGGTGTCTCCACAGCTTGTAAGAAAATTTTAGTATTTTTGTTTTCCCTGTTTCTAGCTGGAGGAACAGGTTAAAACTTTGTGTTTAATTGAGAAACAAGCAATCTGAAGGCATTATTTAATCAGCACTTGATTTGTCCACTAGAATTAAATCAAGCCAGAGGGAAACCCCTGGGCTAAGACAATAGCAAGCTTCAGTTACCAGATGCTGTCTCTCAGGGGGTAATCTAAGGCAGTGGGGCTCAAATTAGCCAGGTGATGTTAAAAACTGTTCAAAATGGCACATAGAAAGATTTCATGGACTTCATCAGACAGGCATAAATCGGTCCAATTACTTCAGCAAGAACACAAGCAGTTTTTCTCTGTGAATGAAAAAGATCCTTCTAAACTGATACTCTGATACAACAATTTGCCTTTTAGATTTAGGTGATATGTGTTTAAGTACGAATGCGTACTATCTACCTCTATATGCATGTATTTTAGGGGAGTAATTTTGCTCCTACTTATAATTACTACCAATTGTCTCAAGGCTACAAGAAAGGGTTAAGTCCTAACTTCAAAAGATACGCCTGCTTCTGCTCAGGGATTACAAAGATAAGCAAGGATACCGAGGCTTTCAAGTTGGAAGGAACTTTCCCAAGCTGAAGGATTTGGATAGGTATACCTGCATGAGAAAAAAAAAATATCCAGAAAATAAAACACCGCAAAAAAACAACCCTGGGAGAAGGCTGGGCACAGAATCAAAGTCCCTTTGGCATGAACTTATGACAGCTCTGCCCATGAATAAGTAGGCTGCGTTGAGTTGCTGAAAATAGAGGCAGGGCTTGCCAAAACTGAGGATGAGGAAATGTCTGAGTGACAGTATTTCAGAGCTGGTGGAGGTTCCACATAGCATAAAGCAAGGCGGTATACATGCTTCAGTACGTGACTGGACAGCTAATGAACCCAGTTGGTGCCAAAGCTGTCCCTGCTGGTATCTTAAGTTACAGTGAGGAAGATGATGTAAACTGATCCCCTCGAGTGTCTGAGAATGAGGGTGGAGAATTTGGTCAGATACCAGAATATCAAGTGGGAGATCCTGTGGCCCTAGAACAGTAGGGCCAGAAAGATAAACAGAGCTGTTTCATCTCAAAGGATGTCGAGCACTTGGGAGACCATTTGGCTAAGAGGGAAAAAGACTACGTATAAGCAAAACCTAGTAGACGGTATTTAGAGTCACAAGCAAGCTGTCTCTGATCTATAGAGGCTAAATTTACTTCAGCTGAGCAGAATTACATTGCTTCTAGATGCTAAATCTTGTATCATTCTTTTCTGGTTTTATTTGGGATGTTTCGATCTGGTGCTTGAGCTAATGTTTTTAATTATAATGCTTTCCTATATATCTACATATATTCCCATATACTTGGTCCATAACACGGCTACAGTAAAAATAAAGTAGAATGAAAAATGAAAAACACCAACCTATTGCATGAAGTCCCAGCAAATATTTTAAACACTGTTCACATAAAGTGCTCAATCTTTCTTAAAATATGCTAACACGCACCATAGCATCATAGTTACTTCTCTTGATGCAGATTTATTTATGGTACATACTCAGGAATCACTAGTTGTTCCTGCAAGCAAAGTGCTTTTAACTGGAGCAGATTCTCTGTGTCTCTGCAGCTCAGTGACAGTTATTTCAGACATCGCAGCACACTTTCCTATCTCGCTTCTCATCATCTTTCTCATATTACGTATCCAGTGTAAAACTGAAATGCAAAGGCTCAAACCTAAGAATGAGTAACCTCACAAAACATACATGTGATAGTAAGCATACACATCGAGTGCGTCTAAAAGAACTGTTACAATACTTCAAAATTTCAAGTGCAGGGCAGAGAATTCCATTTGTATACACCCACTCATAAATGAAAGCACTTAGCAGACAGCACACAGGTACTTGTAAGCTTCCAGCTGCAAAAGAAATGTATTTTGTTGTATGGTCATAAAAAAAGCCACAGTAATGCTTCCAAGTCATTGTTTCTTTTTTTCTTTTCTTTTTTTAACAAAATACTTCTAATATTCTGCTGGAGAAAAGAAACAAGTCCAAAAAATAAAATAAAATCATATTTGATCAAGAAATGACTCTCCTAGGCAGTACAATAGTAAAACCAAATACTCGGGGAACAAAATTTCTATTACAATGCATCAAAATCAAATGCTAGTTGATGTTGTCCATAAAATTTAAATTATTAAGAAATCTGCAAACGCTTCAGTCAATTGTTGTTTACTTCCATCATTTCCAAATTACAATCAGTCTCTGACCATGCCATTCATTTGATTTGCTCAGCCTGAACTATTTTCATTTGACTCTTATTTACGCATCTTTGCTAAATTAATTTAATCTTCCGATTGTCATTCAAAACATTCATTCCAATATGCCTTATTATTTATGCAGTTTGATGCCTTTACGTGCTGAGCAACTGACAATCAGCCTGCTTAAATCTGTTGCTGTTCTAACATTTTTACACTTCGCAAAATTGAAATACTGCAGCAAGGCCGTTGCCCATATTCACATAAAATCTGTTTTGCTTCATCAGAAGACAGGGACTGTATCTTGTACACAAAAGGGACATCACTGCCCGCAGTAGCTTGCCCCTGCAACAGAACCACCCTAGAGAGGCTGTCACCCCTAACTAAAAGGGATTCTCAGCCTGAAGTGTTGTCTCCCCAAACTGAAATGGGGGCTTGCAGAAAAACCGCAGAGGAAACAGTCAGAGATTCTCCATTTCTAGGCACTAGAAAAAGCAGTCAAAAAAAATTAATTTTATATATATGTATATTCAGACTTTGAGATAATTTTCCCAAGTTCTGATAGGTCTGCCTCCTGTGCCAGATTGGTGGTTTGCTCAATGTCTTCCTGTTCTTCCATGTCTTTTTATTACAGCCTTACTCCTCATCTTTCAGGTTTCTCTTCCTTGCTCTCTCCATCTCACAGGCTTCCCTTCAGGGTACCCCTGGCGCCAACACAAAACCATGGATTTACCTGGACTGACTGCTACCATGCAGATTACTCCTGCTGGGGGCTACCTTGTCTGCTGAGATTGGAAGCTCTCTGGAGCAAAGATTGCCACCGCTCTGTGCCTGTGCAATGCCTAGCGGAAAGAGTCTTCTTTTGATCAGTCCTCTGGCACTTACGTAATAAACATAATTAATTAAGTATCTGTCTACACTCATATATGGGAACGTTAGGACTATATGAGAACAAAAACAGGGTCAGCTTTTATAATGCTGGACATGTACAGCTAATTCTGTGAAATTTCTACTGACAGATGATCATGTAACAAATGGAATATTTAGCAGGAAACAGCAATCCCACTTACTTTGCTCTCTTGGCCATTTCATTGCCATCCCAGCGGGGGCTGTAAGGGTAATTCTTCTGGGCCTGGGAGTACAGCTGGCCGCTGTTAGTGAAGTGGTAGACGGATTGAAATGTTAGGGTTGGTTGATCTCGAGGAAAGTAGAGGGGTAGGTCAACTGAAACAAAAAAAAAAAGAAAAATAAGTCAAAAAATACACCATTGCATTTTTTCCCTTTTTTTTAAGTGGGAGTATATAATTTATTTCTATTGATTTAAACATGACAGAAAAGCAGAAATTGATGATTATTTCTAAAATATATTTCTGTGTTTCTTACAGGTAATGATTCCAACATATTGCTGTATGGAACAGTCTGCTTTACTGAAGCATTTTTGTACAGTTTAGCTAGTGTATTTCTCTGTTAATCATAAAGTTTACATGTATTTTGTTAAATTTACATTTATTTTGTTACATGAAAAATAATGCAATATTTTTTTCCTGAGTGAAAATTTCCCTTTCAAAAATTCACAAAATACATTCTGTTTATGCTTTCCATGCAAGAAACAACTTTATCTGCTTTAGACAATTCATTTTAGTGCCCTCATTGACATAAAAAAGCATTATCATTCTCATTTTACAGCTGTCTGAGACCTGACGTGGTTAAATGATTTGATAAAGCACACAGAAAAATTGAGTCACGTGAGCTGGAAAAGATCTCAACTTGCTGTCATCTGTTAGACCAAAAAAAATCCCCACAAAACCAAAAAGACACTGCAAAGTCATTAATACCCAAAATATCTCACTATAAATAAAAATCAGAACCTCTTAGTTCCCTTTGCTTGTCACCATCTCATGATCAGCTAGGTCTGGCAAAACAAAAAAATAGTCTACAGCAGTTAATAATATGGTCAGAATATCGTTTTTAACTTAACTTCTTCCTTGCTAAATTTATAATTTAGATTTCCTTAGTCTACTTTTAATTTCAGGAAACTTCAGAAATCTGTACTTAAATTGAGTTATGACAAGAGGCTTGAATTATTTACTTGAATTATTAATGAATAATTAAAAAGACTTCCTATTGGTGTAGCAATGAGTGAAATAAATTGATAAGACTATAAATCTTTCATATAAGCCTGGGTTCTCAGTATTTTCTATTTGTCAATTCACAGTCCTTTGTAAGAAGGAAAGAGTCCTAAGTTAATAAACAAGTTGTAGTAGCTGAAACAGGAACCAAAGCAGGTGGTGAAATCTGTACAAACAGAATTTGAAGAGAGGGAAAGGAACATTACAGGACTGATCCCATCCTCAGGCAGAATAGGATTTCCCCTCCAGTATGCTGGCAATGCACTATTTTCTACTTTTAAATACTTCATGTAGCAGAGATTCTAGCACTTCCTGTCAAATCTTTGCTCAAACACTGAGACCACAAAATCATAGAATGGTTAGAGTTGGAAGGGACCATGAAACATTGAGTTCCATTCCCCCTGCCATGGGCAGGGACACCTCCCACTAGAGCAGGTTGCTCAAAGCCCCATCCAACCTGGCCTTGAACCCCTCCAGGGATGGGGCATCCACAACTTCTCTGGGCAACTTGTTCCAGTGCCTCACCACCCTCACAGTATAGAACTTCTTCCTAATGTCTAATCTAAATCTCCCCTCTTCCAATTTAAAACCATTACCCCTTGTCCTAGCACTACACTTCCTGACAAAGAGTTCCCCTCCAGCTCTCCTGTAGGCTCCCTTCAGATACTAGAAGGCTGCTATAAGGTCTCCCTGGAGCCTTCTCTCCAGGCTGAACAGCCCCAGCTCTCTCAGCCTGTCTTCATAGGAGAGATGCTCCATCCCTCTGATCATCTTCATGGACCTCCGCTGGACCCATCCAACAGGTCCATGTCCTTTCTATGTTGAGGACTCCAGAGCTGGAGATGTTACTGCAACAGTAACAGAGATGTTACTGTAAGAGAGGTTTTATTTTTCTAAATCCCATGCTATCATCCTGCTAGTCGCTTCATTTTTCAGTTTTTCTAATCATGTCTGACTACTTGGATAAGCATCAGCCAAACCACAGCTCCTTTTCCCCTAAACCACCCTGAAAGGTTTAAGAGTAAAACCGTTTGTAGTCACAAAGTACATAGGATTGAATGTGATATTCCAGTTGTAGTCTTAAAATACAGCTAATCACTGTGGACGACAGCGTCTGCTCAGTTCATGACCCAGTGTCTGAGCTACACGTGATAACTCCCGGTGTCCTGGTGACTCAGCTCACCGAGCAGCTTCCAGCAGATACTTAAGTGGTAATGACATGGGCAGAGTTATGCTAATTTGAGGGCTGATTACCACTGAAACAAAGGTTAGACTCAAAGATTGCTCCATCAAATTTTTTGTTATAACATGATTATTAAATAATAGCCCTGAAAAACATTGGTGTATTTATCAGCAAGCTGTCTCCTCCCCTCGTAAACGGTCTGTGTGTCGCAGCCTCTGAAGGACTTCACCATGGAAAGCAAGGAGCAAGGTTCTCCGTTTTAACGTTATAAATATACCTCTTCAGCTCTGAGTGCTTAAACTCTGTTCCTCTAGTGCATCTTTTTCCTTCTTAAGTACCAGCTCCTTAAAGGAAAATTACTCTGTATACTTTTGTATTTTATCACTGTGTAAAAGGAATAACAAACTTTAGCAAAACACTTGAGTAACAGTTCAGTCCTTATATTTAGCTTTGTACTTGAGAATTTCTGTCTTTCATTAACTTTCCTTTGAAAACCTCTGTCTACATAATGGGGGCAAGCAGCAACAGTTTTCTTCCTGCTCCCTAAAACAGAAAGTTTGCACTTAAACTATTTAATTGAATAATCAAGACATCACTATCACTACAGAGATGCTTCCACTTGTTAAGAGAAGCCTTTCTTTTATAAAAATATTTTTCCAGGAAAGGTACTACCAAAATACAACAGGTAACATTTTCTTCTTTTATTAATCAAAACCTGTACAGGAATTTTCAGGAATTACTTACATTATAAACTGTTAAATCAGATAATAAGCTTAAATTGAAAGTTGTGCATCCCACATCTGGCCAACAGCAGCACCATCCTGAACTGCAAGCAGAGTTTTGAAAAATTTGACCTGCCGTTGATTTCTAACACTACTCTTTGCCTAAAATTGCCAAACTCACTTTTCTAACCCTAGCATTTCCTTAATACAAGGTGCGAGATGAGCACAGACCAAGTAAAAAAACCTGTCCCTAATTCTGGAACACAACCACACCTAAAAAACCAGTAAACAGGAAACAGCCTTGAGTTGTAAAGTGTTATACATATCTCAAGGTAGCCAGCTATTATTGCACCAGTAGGAAGGGAAGGCAAGAACTCACTTCCGCTGCGGTGGATGCCCGTCCATTAACACTGAGAACACACAGAATGCTTGGATTTGGGGTGAAACATTTTATCATACATGAAAAATAAGCAAATAACCATTGGCAATCAATGTTAGCAAGGTGCTTTGAAGATAAAAGGTCGAATTCTGTTCATAGCCACACAGGTTGATAAAGAAATTTTTCTTTTTACCTGGTTGTATAGGCAATCCGACTCCCAGTCTGTACATGAACACAAAATCAGATCTGCCTTTATGTGACACATAAGGTGGCAAAGGTAAGCGTTATCATAATTACAGTCCAGACAACGTTTACACTTTGTCATGAAAAATGCATCACAGTTAAAAACAATGCACTGCTTTTGTAAATCAACACCTGAACCAGGCAAACTATAAAAGCACACTTTGGTTTGGCATGCTAGTTACCTAAGAACTACAAAAACATATTCCTGCTGAATACAAGTACTATTTCCAAATAACAGCTGACTCACAAAGTACCCTGGTGATATGTCTGCAGAAAATAAGCAGATGACTCATGTCTGTAAATTCCTGAAAGTACCAATAGACCCCTTGCTTAGTCATCTTTTGCTTGGATGCTGGGTTCATGAGCTCTGTAAACTATAATGAGGGATCTAGCTTTTTGTAGGACTCTCTCTCCCTTTTTTCCTCTCTTCTAAGCAGTGCAAATTACCTCCCTAAAAATAACTTCATCTACGTAAGTGAGTCATTTCAACTAGCAAGCTTATACAAGTCATGCAGTTAAGCAGTAATATTTGGTTACGAAGGTAGAAATCTTGCTGTCAAACTCAGATTTAAAATGAAAATTATGTCAGAGGAAGTCCCATTTACCACTTCTCTCACAGAAATAGAAACATTTCCTTTGGAAAATTTAAACAATTAGCTCATTCAGGAAAGTAAAGTTTTCTAATTCAGTTCCATGCTCAAAGTAATTTTAATCGTGATGATTTCTTACTTCGGTTCTCCTAAGTATCACACTGTTAATATAAGAGGAGCTCAAAAACACAGACTGGAGAAAGAAGCCAATACTATAGTACAACACTGCTTTCTCCTATGTTACAATTTACAGATCATTTTTTAAAAGTCAAGTTTTAGAAAGCCATAGTGCAGGGAAAATCACATCTTTATGAAAGCTCTACATGAGCTGATCTTGGAGGGCTGTTTTGGGTAATTAAGCATTGAGTAAATTCTCCAGTGATTGAACCCTAATTTTCCCACAGAGTTCATAAGAAAGCAAAAGAAAATGGATTTGCTTGTTGAGAATGAGTCATGTTGTAAAGAAACTTAATTACAGTTTATAAATAGTTGAAGTTGCTCTCTTTTTGAAACGTAAGAAACTATCAAGAAGTAACACACAAATTTGCTTCTCTTGGCTTAGTTAGCATTTAATGCATTCATATTCAGAACATAGTTATCTTAAAGCCAGTATCATGATTCATTAATAATCAAAATCTGTGCAATGAATCAGTAAGCTTTAATTGTTCATTTTCTTAAAGAACGACCACCTGCGATGCGCAACAGGTTACCTGGTTTGTTAAGCTTATGTCAACAACTACAGAGTTGATATCAATAGTCTTATTCATTTTAATATGTTTTTCATCTAATTTTATAGCTTTTTAAACAGAGTATGAAATTTGGAAGGGATGTCTTGGCAAAAGCATATACAAGTGCTGCTGTAGGGTTTCTGAAGGAAAAACATTCAGAAGAAAAAGGCAGGTTTACCCACAGTACTTCCCTCCGTGCCTTTAAGTACTGGAGAGAAGAGAAGGGAGAACAAAACCCGGCTTGAAATGCACGCTGACCATACAAATATCTCTATGTGCTTAGATGGCAGCATTCTGAAAAGTTTCCATATACTGTTCTAGAGAAAAGGTTTTTTCACCCTTTGTATGGCACTGGATAAATTTAGATACTTTTTTTCACAGAATTCAACATTTACTCACTGAATGTTAGACACAGTTTTAATGCTTGGATGCTACTATACTGGTTATCTTATTAACCTTCAGGATGCTTGATTCTCCTGCAGTTTATTGCACCTGTAATCTGTTTTGCACTTATAAACACCGGCTGATCTGGATATTTCACTGCTGAGATTTCTAATTCTGCAAGATTTCATGGCCTGCACAGCCTTAATTCAATCTCTGCTTGCTTTATGGAGCAGTCCTTCAAACACAAGATAATATCGTATTCTTCCCAGTTCAATTTCCAGGCTGGACAGAGCTGGCCAAAGGAGACACTCTTCCAGTTTGCCCCGCCTGACAGACTCTACTGCTCTGCATTTATTTACCGCATAACACTGAAGTCTTGCTCTGATTAAATATGTATTCATTTCTGCATGAGTTTTTCAATGTGATGATTCTAATCATCAGAAGAGATGATGATAGCTACATAAAATATTTCAAAAATTGTTTCACGGCACCTTCATGAGTCGAGAGGCTACTTACAGATTCCAGACTGGGAATGAAGGAACAAGGAAAGGACAGTCAACCTGCCTACTGATGCTGAGTGCCAGCCTTTGGGACCCAGTTCTTCTGAGTATTAATAGTAGATAATACATCATCTAGCCAAACACACCACCTTCCAGAGTTGACTCCACAGTAGGCACTTCAGAATCAAGGATTACCAGACATGTGAAAGGTTTTGTATAAATTATTTCACCAGAAAAACAAGAAGGCTACAGGAAACATGTGCCAAACCCTAAACTCCAGAGAACACTGAAAAATCTTAGCCTGATACTATCCATTTTCTTCCCGAAATCCCCTGACTCACTGCTTACTTATCATCCAACTTTGGCCACAGACTGCCTCTGCATTCAAGTACTTCTGATGAAGTCAGTCATGGAAACAGGAAATACAAATTCCAGGCTCCAGAACTGTCTCTTGTTAGTATATATTCATCATCTTTTTGGTAGTTCTTTTTTTGGTTCACTAAATTTCACATTCTCTCTGCCTCTATTTGCAACTGAGCTCACACTGCTGGGAAAAACAACTTGTGGATTTGAATGTGCTGCCTGAAACTGAGAAGTTCCTTGAACTCAGAGCTCTCCAGTTTTCATGATGTGGAGGAGACCCACATGAACTTACAAAGCAACTCGGTGGTAACATAGAAACTGTATTACACAATGCTTCTTAAACATCTGTCAAGCTCTACTTTAAAAAGAAAATGTCTAGTGGATTTTCTGACTTGACTTTTCCTATGGGAAAGCTGTTCCAGACAGGCTGTACGATGCATGAAAAATCTCCACCTAACTTTAAAGGAAAACAGCTATCTTCAGTTTTTACACAGAAATTCCAATACAGAAGGCCTTTCAGGAATCATATTGGTCACTGTCCCTACTGAGAAACCCGAACAGATTCATCCACAAGTATTCTGGGGGCTGTGGTAGTTAGCATAAATCTCTGCAGGGCAGGATTTCAGGCTTTTTTGCCTATTGAATCTTTCCTCAACTCCTGTGTGCTGAAGGCCTTTAGCCTACGTTCTGCTGGCAAAAAATGAAAGGGCGAATTTGGCTCAAAACACACAGAATTACAAAATACCACAGCTATCCTGCATTGGTGTGGGATGATGTAGTCCTGCAAGAATGAGAGAGCAAGGATGACAAATAACATATCAATGGCATTAGTGTAGGATTTTAGGTTAGCAGAGCACAGTCATAGGAATTCAAATTTGTTAAATATTATTAGGAATATCACCCCTTCTGAAGAAAAACAGGTTTTTTGCAGGAAGATGCTATTTTGAAATCAACATTTCAAAATTTCAAATGTGAAATGAAAAGCTGTTTATGGAATTTTAGCTGAGACACTTATGGCATTTTGGGTGTGTTGGTAATCACAGCTGGTTTTGAAATAATTAAGTCTGCCCTTGCTATGGGAAATACCTATCCCATCAGCAAAGTCAACATTTACATAGTAAATGAGTAAGGTGACTTATATAGAAAATAAATAAATGCTATGAAAATGCAAGTAAGTACTCTGAAAAAAGACAACTATGTTTTTCCTTAGCTGCATCAGTTATATATCAACTAAAAGCACAATATTAATCAATGGAAGGTAAGTTAAGTTTTATTCAGTTTGGTTTGTTGTTTTTTCTTTAAATATAAAGAATTTGAAGAGGACTGCATGACAGTGCTCTATCTATCTTGTAGTTCTCCTTCCGCTGATAACGTTAACTACAATATAGTCCAGGCACCACTGGCAACTAGATTTCTGATTACTATTATTTTGATTTTCTTTTAACATAACAGTTGATACGGTTGTAAAAATACGCTATATCTTCATCATAGCCTGCATCTTTTCCTTTAAGCACCACATCCTTCTTATAAAAACAGCATTTTAACAAAATGTGACAAAAATAGTTTAAATACTTTAAGTTACAGTCACGTGCTGCAGACAGATTTAATTCTTTTTAATTCTTTGTTTAGTCTTATAGAGGAACTAAGAAACAGACTAGATCAAGATATTTTTCAAGCAGTTTCCAGCTGTGTGGTTAAATACCATAAAAAAGTGATATAACTTAACCCAAAAACTCCTTCTTGCTTTGGAATATCAACACCCACCTCAACTAAGTCCTACTCTTTTGGACCTTTACAGCAAGACTGGACTACCTCCCAAAAATATCCCATGGAATATCTCATAATCCTATATTGAGCCCAAAGAAATGACGAAATGGCCTCCCAGGTCTTTTCTTTCTCTAATGCCCGTAAGCGTGATGATTTTAATTAAGAGAAAGGCTTTTTATTTTTACCTCACTAGCTTCAGCTAGTGACATCTATTTAGCTTTATTTTTACTTCAAATTCTCAAAGATCTTCATTCCCTCCCCCTTCCGTTTTTATTTCCTTTTATTGTTTCTGCTGTAACAGTTTCTATAGTAACTTCTCTAAGTGCTGATGAGATTGATGCTACTAAAAGCTGCTGCTTCTACATCTGAATTGCTTGAAGCTTATACTTTAAAGACAGTTGCAGTTGTTATGGGCATAAAAAGCAAGCTGTGCCCTTTCTTGGCACAAGCTGGTGACCATTGCATGTTACTGGTGGAGAAAAGGTGAAAACTTCCTCTGCTTTCCCAGTACAGACACACACTCCTGAATGCTGAGTTGTTCTACATTACTTTCCAGCAGGACAGGAAGATTTTTAAAGCATGTTTTTACCTGAAAAGCAGCTGTGCAAAAATATTGGCTTCTCTTGCGGATACTTTATTAAGCTTATGAGGCTTGCAAATAAATTCTTTTTCCTGTTATAAATGCTGCCTGGGATTTGAAAGGAAACTGATTTATTTCATTCTCATCTGTGATCAGCATGACATTATCCTGCAGGTCAAGAGGAGCCTTTACTGACACACATGCTATCCCATTCTTTCAAGTTCCGCTCCATGCAGACTTACAGCTTTTAAACCACAACACAGTGTAACCCTGCTCGATCCAACCAGCCAATTAAGACTCACCAGCTATTTTGAAGCTAAACTGAATTTCTTCTGCTTCTACCCAGTCCTGAATTTTACAATTTATCACTTTTGCCCTTGAAGCCACCTTTCACACTTCTAAAAGTTTACCTCTGCAGTGTCCTTTCAAGACCTAAAGAACCAGTTTGTCAAATATATTCTTTTAAGCCATGTTTTCTAGACTATAAGTCATTTTTGGTGCTCTGTTGTGACTGCTCCATTTGAGGATAAAGACAACCAGCAGGATCACAACTCTAAGCCTCAAAGAGCAGACTTTGGGCCATTCAGGGGTCATGCTCCTCCCATGGAATAATCCTATGGAATAATGGTTCTGGAGAGAAGAGGGGTCACGATGACCTCCTCCAAGCTCAAGAATGGTCCGTCCTAACAAGAAGAAAGTCAACCAATGGTAACAGGAGGCCTATGTAGATGAACAAGGAGTGCCTGACAAAACTGAAACGTGAAAAGGAAGCACAAGAGATGTGAATACTCTCTGAGCACGCAGAGACCGGCTTAGGAATATCAAAGCTCACCTGGAGTTGAATCTGGCAAAAAGAGTTGCTACAGAACAGCTACAGCAAAAGGAAGACTAGGGAAAATGTAGGAGAGTAATATGCTGAGTAATGTGCTCTAGGCAACCCTGCTTTATCAGGGGAGTTGGACTAGATGATCTCTAGAAGTCCCTTCCAACTCTGACAATTACGTGATTCTGAGACAGAAAAGCAGTTCAAGCACTCTCTCCTTCCCCCATGTCAATATTTAATTTATGACCAGCTCCATCTCTAAACCAAGGACTATTTCTTATTATTCAAAAGTAAATTATATTTATCTATTTTGTAAAAGTTAAGCAGCAGTTGCCTTTGTGTGCCATTGCTGTGTCACGTATCAATTCTCAGAAAAAGTTTACTGTGGTGACAAAGTAATTGTCATTGGGTAGAAACAGGAAGGAGATACAAAAGAAGGATTCAGAAAATCTTTCTTTTCTTGATGCAGCTCTTATATCTAGAAATTTTGTATTTCTAATAATCCTCTGATGTTCTGTACCGCCCTGTTTTTATCTGAAAGTATTGCCTGGTATCAAACCCAGGACCGATCCATGTGAAACCCATGTTCATAATCTGCTTTCTAGACTGTAAACAAAATATTTGCTTTCTACTTATTACTATGAGTAATTTTCAATTTACTGTATCTCACACTTCTAACGCAGCTCTCATCTTAGAGAAAGCCAATCTGTGAATGCCATGTGAGACAACGTCAATGTGTAGACACAAGACATAGACACAGAATAAGAAGAAAAAGTACCACAATGTGTATACAAGTCTCAACTCTGTCAATTACTTTTTGTGACCTAATTACTTTTTTCAAGACCAGACTGGATAAAATAGTATCATATGACTTGTCTATCTCAGGCATCTTTTTTGAGAATTTATTAGTTACATTTCATATACTTGGGCACACAGTAGTTGTACTCTATTAGAAAAGAAAAAGCAACAGTTCACTTTTCTGAAAAGTGCAATTTTATAAGAAGCTATTACAAAACCTTTCAGATCATTTGCTAAAGTGCTCATAGTTCCTGGAAGAACATCAATTAATGTCGACAGCAATATACTATAGTTTTAAAGGTATAGCAAATATACACATTTTTCAGAAATTAAAAAGGTAACATCCACAGCAAAGTCACACTTAAAAATTTTTGCCAGCCCACCCTTGCCAGACTATCATAAAATACTTCTAAAAGCTACTTCTTATCACAACAGTTGTTTCCAGTTTGTTGCTGTTCACACTAAGTTTTATGAAATGCCTTGTGTCCATTCTCCATTTTTAAGCAGAATTATCAATGCAAATCTAAAAGTTGTTTATAGTGAATGACATGATTACAAAATGAACACAGAGAAATAGAAAAAAAGGAAAAGAAAACCTCTGTTTTCAGGTTCACTTGCATCTATTATGAATACTTAAACATGGAAAATCTTATTCAGTTCACGTACAATACCCAGGATGGAATCAAAGGAACACAATGCTTAACATATTCTTAATGACGAAAATTAAATTATCAGCTTTCAATACAAATTTCAAACTAAATCTAGTTGGCAGCAACCCTTAGAAATGAAGGAGAAAAATACACAACGAAGAAAAATGATCAGCAAAAGGCTAACTACTTTTGCAAATGCTGCAATTCAGTCCTGGGATTAGCCCCTGCCTATTAAGTGCAGAACCTTGTGCCCACGACTCAGGCTACTTTTCCATCACACCGTTGGATCCACAGCAGTGCAGCATATTCTCTGCAGCTCCCATTGACTTCATTAAGCCACACGCACCTCACTACACAGGAAATGCGAGAGAATACTTTAGTATATGGTGATTAAAACAATCTATAAAGTTTTGAACTGCTCAGGGTATATTGTGCTGTAGGCAGAACGACACACGGTCAGGAACTTTCAAGATCAGATTCAAAGATCCAAATGAAAGCACTGAGAGAGTCAGAGGAAAAGACTGCCTCATCAGAGACGCTTATCTGCTTACTGAACACTCAAAAAATTACTCCCGAGCATAAGATCCAAGTGGTTTCTGACTTCTGCCAGCCAGTTTTACATCACTGGGGCTTTGTTAATCTCCATTTTTTCATTTAAGAACAAAATTACATTCCTGTATAATCTCTGCAGACTTTTTTTGGTCAGCATTGAACTTTTCATAGTAGACTCCTAAAATATTTATTTTATTATGCTTGATATTTCTGCTGAACTATCTTACTTCAGTGACACTACCAGACGTCACTTCATTCTCCTATGCCCTGTTATTCACACTGTCATGTTTTCTTTTTTCCTTCTCCCTCAGTTTTCAGTCACAAATTCCCATTTTCATTTATGGAACAATGAGAAGAAAAAAATAAAAGCACAATGTAAGGAAGCCAAAACACATCATTAGATAAAAGCTCACAAAAGCAATCTAATGTAAAAATTGCACTCAACACTTGGCCTTTTTTTTTGGGAAACATCTTGGGCAAACAACAGTTTCTTTTTCCATATTTCTCTTGAAGAGACTTCTCTTTCATAATCACACTAACTTTCCTGAAGAAGTAGAGTCAGTGCAATCTTAATTTCCTCCCAAGATGCTTGTCCTGGAATTTTAAGTATTCATTGTGATGACTGCCAGACTCTGAAACTGATGAAGAAGTGCAGCTCTTGAAGTCTATCTTCTTTTCAGTTTCCAAAAGGTACGTGAGCCAGTCTTCCATGACAGAAAATAGAAAAAAGGTATCTCTAAAACTACCAACTCACTCAATTGGTTATTTACACTCCAGTAGCACACAGCTGCATTGAGCATATTCCAACTGCATGAAATACCACACCAAAACAATGAACACTAGCTACTTCTCACATTCACATTTAACAACATCTAGTGGTCCTATATAACAGAGGGCTCTATGGCCAAAACTAGAGGCAGATAAAGTTTTACTTAAATATTTACAGGACTGTTTACATGAAACAGTCTCATGTTCTGGGTTCCAAATTGCTCAGATAAACAAATACTTCTTACACATTTTTATTACCTCAGTGACTGTGGAGTTATTGTGGTAGACGTGATTTTTCAAATAGGAATCCGTAGAAGCAATTTCAAAAAGAACAATAAAGGCAATCTTAGATGAAAGAAAATACTTTTGCTTTCTCACAGAAGCTCTCCTAAACCCAAACAGCAAACATTAAGTGATCAGACACACGTTCATCCAGGAAAAATCTTCCATTTAAGCCTTTACCAAACCTCCTTGCTAGCCATTTACTACCACAAAGTCTAACTTGTTTATTTAAACAGCTGCAGGAGGAATAGATGAAGGAGCTGACGAATGCTCATTAGCTCTGTTCTGTTGACTTTCCAGAGGTGGGGCAATCTCCTTTAAAGGGCAGGTAACATCTTAAACTACACCAGGTGCCTGAAAAATTAACATTTACTAAATTCTACAGATTATTGTTGCTCTACTCAGTGATAAAAACAGTGTCTGAAGTCTAATGAGTTATTTCTGCTTGGAAAGGGAACTGATAGAACAAATTACTTCTTCAAAGCAACTTTGTTTATTTACAGTGAGTGGGCACACAGTCCTCTTTCTCTGAAACCTACTGGAATAAACTGCACTTTCTTTGCACAGTAGTGTAAACTTGTCTTCCTCACCACTAATGCTCTTTCCTCAGATGCCCTATTTTTTTTCCTCTCCTCCCAAGCCTCATCTGATAAACACAGCTACCAAAAATTCCTTGTTTGTGTCTTTATTTTCCAAGCTGCTTTCTGAGGCTGTGGACAGATGTGCTAATCCAGACCCAAAAGAGGTTTATGTGAGTGAACCCCAGTTGTTTAGCTCAGGCCATCAATTCCACCCATGTAAACTGACTGCATTGGCACACATTGCTCTGCTGACAAATGGGTGCAGATAGCAATAACCAGAAAGGTATCAGAAGCTGTCATGGACGACTTCCCCCCCAAAAAACCTGAATCTAGAAGCAGGTGTCTGCCCCAAACCTGATAATCATAGATACAATCTCCTACAACCCAATTAATGCTCTAGGCCCCTTACTAGCTTCTCTCTCTTGTGTAAAAACCTTTCTTGCTGAGATGCTGACAGAGTTAACTGCGTAACTGCACAGATAGTTAAAAGGGTGGACTAAAAGCTACTTCAGCTGGCACCCCCATACCAAGAAAGCTTACTATTTAAACTTTAGCCTTTACATGACCGGCACTTTGGACCTCCTGTGTCACTGGTATTACCCAACACAGAAGGTGAAAACCCTTACAGTTACCCAAGGCCAGTAGCAGCAAGTGTTCCCACCAACTGCACCTACGTCTGAGGTCCCACAGAAACTTAATATACAAATGCTGTCAGCTTCCAACTTTCTCCATCCCCTGAAATATTGTTCAATGAAACAAAAGCTTTTTAGTTTAATAGCTGTCCTTTTCAAGTGGTCTTAAACAAATAACAACTGATGCAAGCAGCGTTTCATTTGCTGTTACAGCCGGTCCAACTTCTGTTAATCTCCTTTATGTTGACAACTGAAAAATCTTGTAAGATAGAAACTAATATTTGAAATGCCTATATGCAGGTTGCTTTGGAGTCCTATTCTTCTGTCCATAACAATAAGGCTACTTAATTCTTAACTGCGCACAGATAATCTAACGAGTGTTTGTATTTATATATGGAATAAATATACAGAATGTATGCATGAACAAAAACATGAAGAAACACGTCTCAAAAACCTAATTCTAGCAGATTTATAAACAAGAAGAGCAAGAAATCAGCAGTATATTGAAGTTTACGTACAAAGCTTCGTACTGAGACTTACTCATACACAGTATCAATATCAAAAGCACTAAGCTTGATTAAAAATTTCCTCTTCCATGCGGATGCATGAACTTCTCTGAATGTTTATTTCTTCTGTCATATATTTGAAAGCACTTGATCAATTTTTAGACCTAAACCACTAAAGCAACAGTTCCTTTGACTGCTCTTTGATCTAATATAATAGCTACATTAATCTAATGATTAAGTTTGCAATTAGGTAGCTCTTCTGTGTTTTAAGGGAGAGTGAGTAGACTTTGCTCTTCATTCTTGAACTACTGCACAAATAATTTTTTTTAGCAATTGAAATTGTTCTGAGGTTACTGGCCTTTGGCAATCCAGAACTACTTTGCCACTTCTCTCCTATCTTTAATCCAGTTCACTCAATAAAACTATTCTGAGTAATTTCACTCTACTTATAATGTGTTTTGCTTCATAGTTTCCAAACAAGTTTGTAACTTTGAATGCAAATAGTTGCAAAAAAGACCCCAAAGCTATTTTTGAAATCTCTGACACATCCTTTAAAGGAAATACAACTCACGTTAGGGTTTATATATCTCACAACCTCAATTAAACCTAAAATTGTAACCAAAATTAAGATGCCAGTGAGATTTACCGTGGTTCCTTTCATTTGATTTGCCATGGTGCTTGCTGTATTCTGACCTATTTATTCTCTTCTGACCCTTTCTCTGCATTCTACAGTAAATCAATAAAGTAGAACAGTTTTGAACTTATGGCTATCTGTCCCAGACATTTTATTAGATGCTTGCTAAATATTCAACCATAATATACATAGTTATGTCAGTGGTTAAGAGATGAAAGCCTACATTACTTCACTCAGGAAATGAAGTGCAGGTTTTGGTCCTTTCATTGCAATATCCTTCAGTGCATGAAACATAAATGTTTTTGCAGTGGATTGTTCAACAAGCGGGTGATGCAATGGCTTACACAGCTAAGCCACTGTATGATTTTGAAGGCCACAGGGTTAATACATTGTGATAAACTATTCAGTTATAATTGTAGCTTTCGTGCCAGTTAAATTGAGCACTGTGAATACTACACAGTTAAAACCTACTCTGTTATTTAACAGAAATTTGAATTTTGATTCCTCTGAAATCTGACTGTTTCAACATCTATTAAGTTATATTATCCCACGGCAAAAAACAAATCCACGGGAATTTTAACACCAATAAAATTAAGCCAAACATATTGGGGAGTAAGAAAGGCTGGAAATCTTCAAGAAGCTTGTACATAAAGAAGCAACATCTCATGGAAGACAATCCCCCAGTGACCAATTCTCAATTGTAGTTGAAGAGTAAGTAAAGATGTAATAAGGACAATTTTTCAAAAAAAGATCAGTTTTATTTCTTTTTTTCTACAACGTAAATGATAATAATGTGATGGAAGTTTTCTAATTCCAAGTTTGATTTTTCTAGAGCTCTTAAAGTCATTACTGTCTGGAAATCTTTGGTGATAAAAAGAAAGGAATCAGCGAGACCATTTTTTATTATCTCCAATACAAGACTGGGTGAAGGACTTCTCTTGCTCTGAAGCAATCTTGCTTTAAAAACTCTGGGACAAATTTCTAAGATGTGATTTAGACATCATTACCTTTCCACACGAAAAGCTAGCCCACAATAAAAATGACATAATCTGAAATATTCCAGTGTTACAGTGCTAGCAGATACCAACCTTGCAGCTGCCCAGATTGCATCATAATTATTTTAAACAAAGATAAGAAGTGTAACAATTAAAAATAAAGGGTAATATGATTGATTTTTCCCAGACAAAAATATCATTGATACCTGTGAAATTCATCTTACCACAGGGAACAATAATGCTACTGAAGTTAACAAGTGTAAGGTAGTAACGAAGCCACGTTTACTCATTTCTAAATGCAGTAATGCCTATATATTTAAGAATGTCTTTTTGAAAGTAATACAATATAGATTTAAAAATTTCAAATGACAGCAAATCTAGCCACATACTCTTGCAAACTGCTAGTTTTGCTTACACAGTTTCAGTCTAAAAATAACTTTCGGCTCCTAATGACAGTGTAGTATTATTTCTCATTCAATATATTTCTCCTACACTATAGTGTCCTTACTATCACTATCAATGCATTAATTCCCGACAATTACGTAATATTTTAGGTATTCCCAGGTTACATACAGCATTGGTCTTTGTAATTTACACTTCTGAAAGGACAAATTACAACTGTGAAATTACCAGAAAAATTTTCCCAGGATACTTGTGGCATTCTGTAAGGCAAGCAGTATGCTATCAGTGTGGATCCTCTCTCCTTCTCCAACTACAATCAGGATTTTGTGTTTTCAAAGTGTCATGGCCACATCAAAAATACATTAAGCACTGGATAAAAATAGCTAAGACATTTAAATTGTTTCCTGTAATTGTATTTTTTCCCTTTTGAACTTGTATCTTCAAGAGGATAGACATTTGTGCCTGAGGCAAAGAGTTACTCACTGTGAACAAGGAAGCAAAAATCTTTCCACATCAGCAACAGAGTAAGCTTTGTGAAGCCTTCTGCATCATATTCCACCACGCCACTGTTGACAAAAAATAAAAAAATAAAGAATACAATTATTACCTACCATTCATTCTAATACTGAATGATATATATGTAAATTCTGTATTACAGGGATTGGTTTTTTGTTTGTTCAGAAACTTCCAGTATTTGCTTTATTTATTATCACTTACAGTTTTATAGCTAAATAAAAATCAGATTAAACTTTTAATCTTAATAATCACCTTATTTATGCTGTGGCATTCGAGTTTCTTACTTGAAGAGAGGCTGTATTCAGTTTATATAAATACACTTTAGAATTAAAGGAGACCCGTTAATGCATCTGCAGTACTGAATTGATAAAAACTGTACACACACAAATTCCCTGTATGTTACTCAGATTAAGATAGTTTATTAACTCTGCCGTAAGTGACAGGGCAAAATTGAAAATGTGCATGCTGAGAAGAGCTGAAATTTGAAAATTCAAAAGAGTATATATAAAAAAAAAGCAAAGCATGAGAGCATATACAAAATTAAATACAGAAGATTCATTCAGTAGACAGGTAAGTTTCATCCATCAGAAGTCAGTGCTCTCTAAGTCTCAAGCAGCCTCAGGACTCATGTGCCACTTCACAAGTGAAATAAAATCATAGGCACACCTGGACCATTTCTATATTGTAGTTCTCTCAGAAGAAAAATAAATATCTTGTTTTCATAAGAATTGAGTTTGCATCAACTCTACCCACTCCTACACCCAATACAAGTCATTATTATCTATCTAAAGTTGTATAAAAATTGGGTGCATGCTAGAAGCCAATTCTTCCTACCGTCAATTTGGGAAGACCTAAGACTTGAAGGGCTCTGGAAAATCCATACCATTTGGCATCATGACTCAGAAGTAGAAATTCCCCCCTGACAATGAGGCGAAGCATTGCTTGCCAGGTAATCACTATCACATCAACTCCCGGACTCCAGCTGAAGTCAATATTTAGGTAGGAACCAAGTGCCCACCCTTCACAGTGCCAGGGTGCACCTGATTAGTTCATTTGTGAAGCTAATGTGTCATCGTGCCAGGCCACAGACCTTTGAACTGCAGAAATTCAACACGACCCGACAGCCCTTTCTCTCTCGAGACAAGATACAGCTCAGTGGTGGGAACAGCTGGTCTCCCAGTCCTGCCTTCATGTCAAGCAGTGGTTTCTGGCTCCTGCAAGGTTTGGAACCATATCCACTTCCCCATCCTGCCACCTCAGTCACTGCTTATTTCTGTAAGACCCCTCCGGTTATTTATTTAGAGAATATCCCTACCATCCTTTTCCCATCATTTACATTCTAGTAAAATCAGATTGGCAACTGGCACAGAAGTAAAATAAAGCTGACCTTCATTCTCGTACTGCTACAGAGAGACAAACTATACACATCATTCTGTCAAAAATGACAAAATCTCATCTTATCCAGTGAATAGCAGTTACATAGCCAAAGACCATGTGCAGCACTTTCCCCCCTGCTAGAGAAAATAATGCATCAAAAGAAAACTTACGTTCCAAAGTGACTCAGGAAAGCTGCAATATACTCTCTTCTCTTATGGTATCCCTGAATAACATATTGTACCTTAAAAAGGAAAGAAAGAGACAAACCCAGAGCTATAAAAAGAGAGAGAAAAAAAAGGCAATGCTCCCAACTTGTCATATATTCCTTGTTAAAGAAGATTTATATTTGACATGGTAGCAGTTCTGAATCCTACATTTAGCTTGCCTGATTTCCTAAATAGTCCTAAACTGCCTTTAAAACAAACAGTGGATCTTGCACACAGAAAAATCTTGTAAAGAAATCCCTTCACTCAATCCTGAGTGAAACTTAAGTCTCCCACAATATTTTGAAGCACTGCTTAACTGCAGAAGATGAAGAGTGATGAAAAGAAATGCACGACTTTGCCTTGCTGAAGTTTGAGCAGGAAGCTGTGATAGGCAAATCACAATTACCTGAACTTACAGGTGGTCAAGTGTCAAAATAACATTCTTGTTATAAATGAAAAGAAAAAAAAATAATATATTTCACAACTGATCTTGGGTGTTTTTTGAAGACTGCACCTCCAACAAAATCTTCTCAACGCTAAGCTCTCTTGGGGGTTTCGTGCTGACTCAGGGAGCCACCTACTGAACTGTGAGCATCAATTTCTGAGGCATTCTGGGTTTTGAAAGACTTTCATCCTGGCATAGACAAAATCAAACAATGCTAAACTTGGAAGACTTCAGGCAAAATTCTTCTCACACCATGTATGTTTTCTTATTGATTTGAATGGGATTACTTAGCGGAACAGTGTGAACAGGGTTTGACCCATAACAGAAACAATGCATGTGTTGTCAGGTTGGAAGAACATCTGGTTTACAACTGGTTCCTTCAAGTACTTACAGCATGGTTCCAAATATGATTCCCTGTACAAATCCCCTTGCCTTCCAGAATGAAAACTAACATTTTAAAAGCCTTTCCCCCCACCGAACATGAAAAGAACAGGACGAATGTTTTTCTTGGCTATAGTAGTACTAGAGTTCCTTGGCTGCATACACTTTCCTAAATTTTTTTAAAAAGCCTTGATACAATCACTGCTGAGAGTTATCTTGTACCTCTTAAAGTTAAATTCTATTTATAAATTGGGATTTATTTCATTTCATAAAAAACTACGATTATTTTGAAGGCTTTGTGTGGGATCTGAAATGTTATTTTGGGAAAAGGAAAACATATGATAAGTTTGCTTAAGGGACTTTGTTCAAGAAAGGATAAAAACAGTCCTGTATATTTGCAGATTTTAAAAACAGAAAGTATTTTTAACAGAAAACCACAACAAAACCAACTCTAAAGACAGATTCCAATATAATTATGGAAACATTTTGAAGAATTTTTTCTAAAAGATAAAATTATTTTCCTTGTTTGGACAAACGAAGGTGAAAATAATATACAGAAACAAATAGGAGGTCTGTAATAGGCAGATTCCTAGATGTTGCCTTGTAAGCTTTCTTTTGAAAATTACACTTAAATAAAGGAGAAACTTTCAAAAAAATATACTCATTCCTTTTTGTTTAAATGATAAGCTAACAGAACACCACTTTAAGTAGCTATTACTGTATAAACACCTAAATGGACTGCTGATTCAGTACATTTTGATGAAAAATTTGAGAAGAAAATAACTGAAAGCACTCAAAACCTACAGTGGTTACTATGGTATGAGAACTTAGATATCTTCCAACTAGAAAAATAATATGTATACTATCCATTTGTATTTATTTGCAAAATAGTAAGCTACAAAGCAGTGATGTACCATACCATAACATTTTATACCAAATCGTAATATGTCACAGTAAGAAAAACCCACACCAAGATCTGATCCAAACATTCTTCTTTATCGAAAAGAGTTATTATATTCAATGCTCAACTTTTGTCGAGAAGTTATTCCTGAAGTAGTTCACCTTCAGTATGTCCTGTTTGGACTACCTGGTAGAAGAAAAACTATGTCTATGGAAATGCTATAGGGTGTTACTGCAATACAGTAAAGCACATAAGGGAACGGAAAATTGAGTTCACTTTTCTAACTTACCTTGTTCGTCAGCAGCTGGCATACTTGGGGTACGTAGTCGATAAGACAACCTCCACCAGGAAAGGCTGGGATATGAAGGGCAGATGATCCTCCAAGTGCACTAGAAATAGAAGTTAATTTAACAGTACATTACATGTACAGTCCCTGGGATTTGAAAGTGATTTCTATAGTGTCCTCCTTCCTTATGCTTTTCCAGCAGGCCATGATTAAGGAAGTGTATTTTATGCTGTGGCGATATAAGAAGTATTGAGTGATATTATCTATAAAACCAGGTTATAACACGATACACTGCAATTCAACAACTTTAATCAAGAGTAACACTAATGCAAAACATTCTCTCAGGAAATATCTTTTTCATTGTAAACAGTTCTGTTTCTTAGCCCTCATCAATAAGATGCCGAGCGCTGTAGTTAAGATATCTTGTTATAGTTAGAAGACTTTAAGTCTTGAATTATTCAAATTGCCACATTCAGTCAAACCAGCAAAGAATAATCAAAATTATTTGGATTGAGGAGTAGTAGAGGGCCAGATACACATCAGCCATGCCATTTACTCCAGTCTTGGGCCCCCCAAAACAAGACAGATGTTAACCTACTAGATCAGGGGGACAGTGAGCCAGAAAGATTGTTAGGTACACGATGTAATAGGGGACGCTGAAAAAAATGGGTTTGTTCAGTTTTAAGAGAAGGTTGGAGACGAAATATTACTGAAGAGTGGAGTTACAGGCCTGTTGTTATTTAAGACGCATTGGTGCCTTCAACTATCTAATGGAAAAATATAAAGAAGGTGAAGCCAGAGTCTTCTCGGAACTGCACAGTGACAGGGTGAAAGGCAGTGCAGGCATGGCGCAACAAAAGAAGTTCTGGTTAGCTATTAGGAAAAACATTTTCACAATGAGAGTTATCAAGTACTGGAAGACAGGCCCAGAGGGGCTAGGGAATCTCCATCCTCAGAGGTGCTTAAAGCTCAGCTGAATAACTGCCATGAGCAACCTGATCTAAGCTGGCCCTGCTCTGAGGAAGGGCTTGGCCAGATATCCTCCAGAGGTTCCCTCTAGTCTACATTGTTTTATGATTATACTCCCTGACTCTGTGATTTTCTTCATCCCCAGGAGGAAACAATACAGACAAAGATATTAACTCTGTCCATGCACAGAATAGATATCTGAATGGTAAGAATGCACAGAAATAAGGTAACTTCAGAGATGTATTTCATCATAGAATCATAGAATACCAGGTCGGAAAGACCTCAAGGATAACTTGTTCCAACCTTTCCTGGGAAAAGCACAGTCTAGACAACACGGCCCAGCACCCAGGGCCAGTATTTAGGCACCTAGATCAATTGCCTTTATCACAGGAAGGAAGTTTAAAGCATGACTGATATTACTGAGGATAATAGCTTCTTTGGTGTGGAATTATCTAGCATTTTTATTTAAATAAGGTTGTACAAGGCAACAACCAACTAAAGTCCATGTTACTTTCTTTTAGCAGTACTGACCTACATCTCTCTCATAGTCTTTTACCAATCAAAAGGGATATGAATTTGCATTACACACTGTGGCTTACATCATTCACTAAACATCTAGAACCATGTTGGGTACAATTAAAAAGCTTCAAAAGCTAAATTACTTTGTGGCCTCCTGTTTACATGCTGTTTCCATGAAAGATTAAACTGGTTGGAAAGAAGTTTCTTTTCCACAAAATCAGGCTCTTATTCTTCAATAGGACCTGCCCTTCTATTTTCCTCAATACTTGATAAGCTATCACTTTGGTAGGTACAAAGGTCTACAATCGCACATCCCTTTGAAGGAACAGAGCCTACATAAATCAAAAAAACCAAATTCATAATGAGGTATATGGAAATCTGCTACTCAGGCAAAACAGTCTGGGTTCAGCAGACTGTTCACCACATGGAACAGTTCTGCAGGTCTGGATTTTGCATATGCAATGATGAAAGAAAAAAGCCTTGAGTACACCACAGCTACATTAGAAAAAAAAAAAAAACAAAAACAAAACAAACAAAAAAAAAAACCCAAAAAAAACCCCACAACAAAAAACAGAAAAACTTTTCCAGCAGAATTAAGACTTGAACAGGATTTTTTTTTTTTTTTAAACAGAATTCATATTCCTTGCTGCTACCCTCTTACTAAAATTACTCACAAGGGAATA
Organism: Thinocorus orbignyianus; assembly: GCA_013400375.1. Lineage (NCBI taxonomy): Eukaryota > Metazoa > Chordata > Aves > Ciconiiformes > Thinocoridae > Thinocorus > Thinocorus orbignyianus. Next base: position 146,291 of record VXBW01008332.1, read on the forward strand.
TAATCTTGCTACTCATGGATGTTAAAAACAGTGAAGCATGACTATTAGATTATTACTAGGTTGGAGCATTTCTGAAACAGTAGTTTGCTCTTAGGAAACTGGAAGTATACTGGGTCCATCAGTTTTTAATGTTGAATAGTGAGAGACTTGGCCCTCCCGGTATGTTACAAGTGGGTTGTGAACCTTATTTTAATCCTTGGCTTTCAGTTTATTAAATACCTATGTAAATATAGCCATAAAAGCTTCCAATCTCATACACAAAGCAAAGGGTACTGTCCGTTTTGCATCCTGCCTTGCCTCATTTGCAACCAAGTCCAAGTTCCCCCTCAGCATAGAGATCATCTGAGCGGAGACACTCAGATGACTACAGCAGGAATTACAGGCTCCTCTCTCAGTTACAATAACAGGCATGAAATTAGGAGTAATCTCTAACAGATTTCACAGGCAAAAAAGCTCCCATGCCTGTATCATCGTCTTCCAATACATCTTCCAGACTGAATTATTACAATTTGTGAGTAAGGACTTGCCATTTTACCTGTATCTATCTTTTGAAAGTAGTCAGTCTATAAAAACTTGTTGACATAAATGGGAATTCAGTCCTTCTCAAATGAAAAACAGACTACTACAAGGTGTGGTTTCTGAAAAATAGGTCCCTCCACAGAATGAAGTCTGGAATTTCTAGTATAATTATCCTCTGAAAACAGAATAAAGCTGTACAATATGTAATTTATGTTCTGTAGAAATAATTATGGGCAGGGAAAATTAAGAGTGGACAGGCATCTTTGTTCCCTCTATTGGGTCAGAAAATCTGCTTATTAAATATTTGAATACAATACTGCATTTGAACAGGTCCTTGGTTCTGACCGTCTCAAAACCTTCTGTAAGCATTTGGTAATTAAGGTTCATCTTCCTTACAAAACTGATATTTATCTTTTATTTTTATACAAGTAAGGAAGCTATGGCTAAGAGTTGGATTTGACTATGCTGTACTATGTCTCTGTTGTACTAAAGGAACATACAGTACCTCACAATCACAAGACAGGGCAAGAGGCTGTAATAATTTCTTTGACCCTATAATAAGCCTGTAGTTGAAGACAGAAGTGACTGACTCAACATCAAATAAGAAGAACCTATAAAAGGTTTAGGAAAATATGTGTAAAATTGAGAAAACTAGGCAAGGGAATTTCAGCATGCAGCTCAGTATCTAATGATGCTTTTTGAGGTCACTCAAAGCCCAATCAAAAGAAAAGGTGTAGAAAAAGAAAAAAATGTAGAAGCCTTTTGTAGTCAAGGAAATTCTATTTGCTTGATAATTTGCTTGCTAATTCTAGATTCCACTAGTGCAAGCTAAAGACTGCTCCATATCAGACCTGTATTCCAGATTCGCTGGGTCTCTCGGAAGACAGATTTTACATACCTCTGTTTGTGATTAAGCTTTCCATTTCACTGTTATACACTCCTCATAAATAAAACACATTTTAATATCCATGCATAAAAACAAATCTATCATACTATCAGGTTTGGTGATTTTCATTGTATCAAGATGACAAAAAAAATATCGAAAAAACATCAAGAGATACAATAAGAAAGTTATATTATTTCTTAAACAGACAAATTAATTAATATTGCCACCCTACAGCTACCAGAGTAAGCCTAGTTTCAGCACAACCAACCCAATTGGGTTTGACTTTTATGTAATTTTTTCTACCAATCTGCTACTCTTTAAAGGCTAAAATTCTAACAGATTCTGATAGCAACTTTCTCTAATGTATCATAATTCACAAAGCAACAGTCTTAGTAGAGGCTATTTCATTAGAACTGATATCAGATGAAGGTAAACAGATAGTACATGAACCTATCTGTGAGATAACTTTGCATGAACACATCGGAACACAGAGATTAAGATCGGTTGGGCTCAGCATTTTATTCACTTGCTGTAACTCTAAACCTACTCAGCTCTGCAAACCAACTTCTTACACCTCATTTTAACATGGACCAGAGACTTCTTTGCAGCATGTTCATGCCTTCCTAGGCTTCCAGAGCGTCAGAAACAATGTGACTCTGATCCACGGTCTGTGAATGAAATTGGATTTTGTGAGGAACTCACTAGTGGATTCAACAAGAGCAGCAGACAGCCTCCACTAATAGCAGTTTTGTTCTGTGACACGCTGAAATACAAGTGCAGATTGCGTAGCTGGAGTATGTTTACATTTCTGCTGTTGACTAGTGCGTTCCAAGTGACTTGCTCTTTCTGTCTCTCAATGGATCTATTTATTCAAGCCTGCATACAAAATGCAAAATTCTTTCCCATTTCTTGATAGCCTATAATTACAATAAAATGTCTTTCTCAAGAAATGATCCGTGTTGGTTTTTTTTCAAAAAGGTATGTCGTTAATTGACAAGTTTGCAGAAGTGACTGGTTTTGTCCTTGAGTATTTATGTGTAAAGAACCAGTTATTTCCCCTTCCTTAAAAACATCACTTTACTAGAGAAGACGACTGCTTCCAAGTCCCAAGCTCAGAAGACTGGATGTTTGGCAAGACAGGCCTACAGGAATGAAGATGTTCAAATTCCCATCCCTACCTTACCTCCTTCCCTACAACTCTCTCTTGGGCCTGTCTTGTTCCCCTAAACTCCTTATATTCACCCCATGTCTTCCCTGAAATCCACTTCCCTTCCCCCCTTCTCGGAACAGAAAAATGCAGGTTTCTCTACATTGCTGGAAAACTTCTGAGCAGAGTCTGAACCATGAGAGTTATTTCAAACTATCCCCTACAACATGTAAGGCCCTGCAAGAATAAAAATATCACAGTTAAAGTATAAAGTTGTCTTCAAACAGAAGTTACAGTACTATAGTTAAGCATCCGTACACATCGAATATTGTCTATATATTTCCCATCCCCAATCTTCCAAAATTGCATAAGCTATTCTTTGAAAGAGTGTCACAAAGAAAAGAACATCTATGGAAAGGTTTCATGCTATTAAAAGGATGTAACTTGCGCAATGGCAGTTATTTTTGCTTCAAGGGAAGAAAAAGTAAAAAAGGTGTATTTGGAAAGGAGGTCCAGCACTGTAAGAAGAACCATACTTATCCATTAATACAGTGTGAACATAGCGTTAAAGAGCTTTATACCAAAAGCAAGTAGTGCATAATACCGATTGCACTTAACAATGTTCCTAATCCAATCTATTCTTTCTACAAAACCCACATAAAATAGGGAAATGACAATTTCAATGACTGTGAATGATACAGATGAAGATTTGCCTAGCTTTGAAACTGTAAATAAACAAAAAACTTGCCTCTGCATGGAAAGACATTTTGTATCGGTTTAAAATAACTAAGAGCTATTCTCTCAGCATGGTCAATGTTAAAACATGTTCAAATCTATGTACTAGTGACGGAAAGTAGACTTTATACTTTATAGACTATAGCCCTTGCTTTTACCAGGATACACCCTTCTTAAGTCTCTGTAAGTTTCCACCTGCGTTATTTTGAAACTGAAGCACGTTGCAGACCTACAAAAGCATTCAAAGGGTTTGTTACTCATGAAGGCTATAAGCAAGAGTAGCCTGAAGCACATGGAAAGAAATTCCCTTCTTTTTGCTCTTTTTTTTCTGTTTTGAGAGTCACGTTATGGGCTTTGATCTCCTTCCCCGTAGTCTTTCTCCTTTGTTGCTGAAGTAAATAGTTGACTTTTTTTTTCTTTTGCAGTTTCATCACTTTAGTACATTACACCATTTGGCACAGGAGACATGAGGAACCACATCAAATAAAAGCACGTGACCACAAAAGCTGCCTTACCAACCATGATCCCAGATTTGCTGTCAGTTTACCATTTTTCAGACCTGCTCGACCATAACCAAATCCCTCCTTGTCACACAAACAACGTGGTGCTTGGCAGAAGCCTTGGGATAGTGCTTCAATCAGCAATACAGAGCTTAACAGTAAAATAAGAGAACATTACTCTTGTTACCGAAAAAATGGTCCGCCTAGCTTTGTGACAGTGTTTTCTCCCTTTTCTAGTAGTAGTCCGTTTACAGCAAACATAATTAACATATTGCTTGTCCCCTCAAATCTACTACAAGGTGTCCAAAAAAACCCTTCCATTCTATTTTTAAAGAAACAATTTTTACTTAAAGTTATTTCTACTCCAACATCAGTAAAACGGAAATGTATGTTTTCAGCTAACAGATACAATCTGAAGTATTTACATTGTTGAGTGTACAGAAAAAAAACCAACAACCAACCACAGACAGACCTAGAGGGAAAACTATGCCAAATATACTTATTTGGAGAAAGAATCCCAGTCAAACTCAGACTAAAAATCTGGCCGTTAGAGCTGAAAGGGTAGTACTGTCTTTTTTCCCTTGACCTACTAGAGGTTCAGGGTAAATAGCTCTGAGCTCCTTCTGACTATTAACTAGAAAAAAAAAAAAGACAAAATAATCACTGTAGAAAGCAAATACTAAAACGAAAATGTACTTCAGTTTAATGGACTGGGCAGAGAACTGCAAGTCAGACTTGTTGAGGTTTATTTCCAGCTCTTCTGCTGACTTTGTATGTTCTAGCAAGTTATTGCAACCAGTCTGCTTCTCTCCTTGCCCACCTGAAATGTTCAGATGCTGAAGTACACTGAAGTTTATATTATCCTGTGAATGTTATTAAAAGCTGTGGGATGAAGTCATCTCTAAGTGCTAATGAATACTGCTTTGTTTGGGTTATCCCAACTTCCGTATTCTGTTGCAGGTAAAGTTGTCAACAAAAAAAAAAAAAAAAAAAAAAAAAAAAAAAAAAAAAGCAGCAGTTTTCTATAATGCGTTTCACATTTTAGAAAAAGTGGCTAGATCAAGGAAAGATTTACATTAACTGTACAGATTCTGAGTTCTAGCAGACTTAAAGACATATCATAGGTCGAGTGATCCAATACTGAAAGATTTATGGGGATAGGAGCTCTTTCCCCTGGATTCTACACCTCCTCAAGGAGAAAAAAAAACACACCCAAGAAGCATGAAATGAATAGATAGACAATCCTAGAATTAAATTAGAATATATTTCTTTTCTTCCCTTCCCTGGCCAGGTCAGAAGTGGAAGGACAGATACTCGTGCAGTATAAAGCTTTTTTTACTGATACAGTATAGTAGAAAAGTCTGAAAAATTTCCTCTGTATAGGACAAATCAGGACTAAAGGGATTTCGTTTTTCGCTTAATGGGTCTTTATAAGCAGAAAGGTTCTGCATACAGGGGACTGAGAGGTTTCCACTGACATGCTTAATGAGTGAAAACCTGAGCTGCCAGCAATGGAAAAGGGAGCTCTACATCCTCAGACTGGCATTCTCTGAAGAAAAAAACCCAACATTTATTACCCAGCTGATGGGACACTCCATGTTACACAGCGGTGGCACTTGGTAAACAAGTACTCTGCCTATAGCAGTCACCACTTGTGCTTTCTTCTCCTGCTACGAGGACCCACTTTCATAAATCAATCCATAGCTTACAACAGGTAGCCTGAGCCTGCTGGGCAGTCCAGCAGAATTGATTGATTGCCCTCTGGGACCTCCATCACACCTCAAGCTACAAACTTCAGGAAAAGTTTCAGCAAGTGCAACCAAAATCATCACCACAGTTGCAATGTGTGCAGCAGCTTAAAATAAAGATTAACTTAATCAGTGTCAACAACTCTACGAACACTGCACAGCACAGAAATTTTAGTCACTTATTCATTCTGACAATATAAAAACCAAAGTGAAAAGTATAAAAAAGCTATATATTTCAAACTGATTAAAAGAAACCCTTTTGCTTAAAATATACAGTTATTTTACATAAGACAGTATGAACAGCTTAAAAAAGAAAATATGAAAAGTTCCTCAGGCTATAAAGAGCGTGATCCTTTTTTATAAAGCTCAAAAAATTCTGTCAAATGTTACTTTTGTGTGGCAATTTACCACATTTATACCCCTCTCAGGTTTTCTGCCAAAAAAACCCAACAGCAAGGTGTATTGAAAATGTAACATTCTCAGTCATCTGGGGCAAATAATGAGAACCCATAATAAAATACATAAGAACTGAATTTAAAGACGTTTTTTATGATCTCAGTAAAGCAGTTTTGGTTTCCTCCCATCACCAAATGTATTCATTATAAATATTAATCTTCCATCAGCACAGTATTATTTAAGGAAAACTGTTATAAGAAGATATTCAGAAGGACATGGTTCCTGTCCCAAATAACTTTCAGAGTCCAGTACTTCATGCTACACAGCACAGTGAGGAACTGAAAAGCAGGAATCGAACCACAGGGGAGGAGGAGTGCAGGTTGAAGCAAGGAGACTTAAGATCAAAATGCTTTACAATGGAGGAACATATATTTTCAAAGCATTTCACTTATTTCTTAAAGGAACCTTGGCAGCAAATTAAGAAAAATCTGAGTGAGAAATAAAGAAGAGTCAAAGAAGAACTTCACAGAGAATTAAATGCAATAAGGAAGTAACAGCAAAAAAAAAAAAAGTGCAGATGACCAGAAAAAGTTGTAGGAAAGAAACTCAGACAAATAGAGCAGCAGCAAACATCACTGAACAAAAAAAGTACAGATAAGACAAGCAACATGGGCAGATAAGAAAAGAAAGAGAACACTATGCAGTCCTTTTTATTTTTACTTCCAAAGAAGTTAGAAAAGCAGTAAGTGAAGATTAAAGAAATGATTTAAGATGCCAGGAGAAAGACCATGTAACCTAATCTACTGTCTTCTGTACGGAGCTCAAGAAGAAGAGCAAGTATGAAAGAGGCTGAAGACTCATCACAACTAAGGCAGAACAAGATTTTGGCTGAAGAAAGAGTGAACTGTAACCTAACTGTAACACTTTTTCATTCTACACTGATTTGAGGTGCCAATGCAAAAACAGGAATTTGATTAAAATGATGCATTATTCCCATTTCTCCTTCACGTAGCCTACGAAAGAGGAAAAGTTGAGTCTGTTACCTGCAAATTTACTTTTTAACTTCCTGTTCTCAAGAAACGTACTTTTAATGGCATTACCAGTTTTGCAGATACATTTAAACCCACCTTAATTGCAAATATATTGAGGGTCTTCTACGTAACAGTTAAATAATACTGGGAATTGGCTTTTCCACTTCAAGGGAAAAATGTATTGACTTGAAGTCACGAAGGAACTAAAAATGGCTTACACATAGCACAAAGACAGAATCTGGGAATTATAAACTTTTGCAAAAACAAGAAAAAGAAGACTAGAGTGGTGGCAGGCTGTGATCCTGCCTCTGAAACAGTAGGACTCAATAAATAAATGCAAAAATTGAGGATTTGTTTATTGTGCGGATTACTGGAAATAACTCTGCACAAAAATCTAGGTGCTATGTTACACAGTGCTTGTCACCGTTTAAGATAATTATCTGCTTTTTTATAATCCACTCTGCTTTACTGATGGAGCTCTCCCAAACAATTGCATTGAATAGAATATTTATCACAAATCCACGTGATTTTTCTCTTATTATCCATCCATAAAGAGGATAACATACATGAGTAACTGTTTTAAGATAGTATTGGTTATATTTACAAACATATACATACGTGCCTATATACTATAATTTCTTATCAATCATCTGGCATGCATTCAATAACATCCAGCCTACTATATTATGACTGTTCACTTGGCAGGTAACTTTCTAGTACTTGTACTAAGCCCAGCTATTCAGCAGTCTTTATCATGAAGCAGAAAAACAAGTCTCAAAAAACTCTACAACTCCATTGCCTTCCTTGCCTACTGTTCTCACCTTTTAATGAACAAGTCATTTCCTTTAACTCGCAACCTTTTACGTTTTATGATTGCACTTGCTTATATTGTTCCTCATTTTATTTATCTTCCCATATCTACTACTAAAATTACAGTAATTATCTCTTATTATTAATCTTTTCCTGATACTTCTTAACACCTAGTACTTCCAGTGACACAGTCATTTTGTAAGCACAATGTTTTTTACCTCTGCTAAAATAGCGCTGTGTTGTAGACTTCTCCCACATAATCAAATTCTTTCCATTCCCCTTAGTAACCCCCATTTGTGGATCTCTTCTATCTGGAGAAACATTTCATGTAAGAAACATCCTGTCCCCTGCATGATCAGCATCACATTTCATTAACTTACATGAAGAAAGAGAAATGCAAAGCACTGAAAGGACAAGAAATCTTGCAGAAAAAAATTCAGAAATTAAATGAGAGCAACATGCTGGAAAACTTCTGGATATGAAGTTGAGCATTTGGGTCATCGATAAGAATGCCTGAGGGAGGCAGAAAGTTAGAGGAGAAAAATGTTTTTCTTTCATACATCTGGCTTCTGACACTGATTTCCATGTGTACACAGCATGATTAAGGGGCATTCTTGCTCAGATCTTGAAATTGGCTTTATCTTATGTTCACAAATGATGTGGAATGCTACAAGTCTGGTCTGGTGCCCCCACTAAATGCTCTAAGAGGCCTAGTGAGCTCAGGTTTTATGTAAGCCTAATACGTTCACATGTGGACACAAGGCAAGAGAACATAAGTTTTTCATGTAAACACAGCCACTGTGGTTTGACAAGCTAATAAGAACCATGCTAAACCCTTACTCATTTAACTAGACGATACGAATCTGCTGGGATGGTTTTTACAGCCCCTTTCAGAATCCACTACAGGCATTTGGGTAAGTGTGTCTTGTTTCTACGAATGTAAAGAATTCAATATTCATCCTAATGCTTTCTCTTCAAACCAGAGGGAAGCAGGGCTATGAATCACATCACACAAAGGCAGCCTTTGGTAGGTGAGAAGACTAGAAATAATTCTCAAAAGGAAACACTGGTGCTTTGAATCCCTGGTTTACAACGGAGGTAGTATAAAGGCTCCTTCTGTAACAGGTAGACATGCGTCTGCTCTTAAAACAAAAAAGGAAAGGCAGAAAATGAACCCACTGGTGTCCATTGTGTTAAAGTCAAAGTGGAGACCCCACATGTGCACAAGAAACTGGAAATATCATAACTTGCAACTTAGAGCAGTGCTCAGTTTGCCAAAAGGTGAATACAGGCATTCCCAGGAATTAGTTTTTACTGATGCCTGGATTTTGTTCATGGAGCAGTTTCATTATGGCACATGCTGCAAGACAAAGATTAGAGTGAAAATACTTTCCATGAAGACTTCCCTTCTCCCAGAGAGGTGATGAATGCAGACAAGTGCATATGCAGACATCAGTCAGGCCTCAGTCAAATGCAGACACTTGAATCCTGTAAACTTCCTTTAATGCAAGCCCCCTTTTCCTTAGAAACTGCAAATACTTCCATGGTCACTAAAAGACCAAAATTCCAACTTTCCATTAATATTCTTTATCACCTTTTAAGGAGTTGATTAATATTACTCAATTTTTAAGGGCCTGAGTGCATTTTCAAGTTGAGTGCTTACATAATGGAGCGGTCTAAATGGTATCTGCAAGTAGACGTATTTACAAATAAATATTGTACGCTTTGATAAACTAGCCTTCTTAGTTAAAGAGTGACATTTTCAGAAAGTTTGTCGGCTTTTAAATCATTTACATTCTGTCTTTTAAAAAGCCTGAAGACATTAGGATTCTACATCTAGAATAGCTTTCTAAATTAAGTCTTTACTTTTTGGAAATTATATTAAGTCTTATACGCAAAAGAAATAAAAACAAAACCAAACCCCCCCAACCAAAATGTGACGCTGCCTCAAGCACTAATCAGAGCAGTTTTCAATAAGAATAACAAAGGAATGGATTCAAATGCAAAATAGCATGAACCTTGGTTTCCTGCTCTCCCACTCTCAAAATATTAGAAAGCAATTTCACTTGTTGTTTTCTTTCACAACTAGTTCTTCCTTCTACCCCTTCAAAAATCAGAAGCACCAACTGATTATTGTATCTGGTACTAAATGCATCATCTATGCCAGTGTAAACCCAATACTGCCATGAATACACTCTAACGGGTTAAATGCTAAAGGTAAAATAAGTAATTGAATGACGTACATTCTATAAAGTAAAATTGAAATTTACAAGAGATGAGAATTGCTTCAAAGAAATCTTTCTGTCAATGGTGGTGTATTTCCAAGTCAAAGATCTACCACTGGTCAATAAAGACTCATTTACTAAAATTAATTATGTAAAAAATCCCACTATATTCACACTTTATTTGTTCCAAATTTCTGACACCTAACTGTTATTATTATTATCTACACAGAGACTTCTAGGTTGTAGGCCGATAATCACTCAATCTGACGAAGACTACAATGTCTTGCCAGCATTTGTATGTGTTATTTTATAAAGTTCTTCCATAAAGGAAAATGGTTTTCTCCTTTTTTTTTGTAATGAAAACCCATCACTTCCATATTGTATGCAATGATCTCCTAAAAATATTAGCTTTTAATTGACTTGACATTTAAATGAACTCTAACAGAACTCTTCCTTCATTCAAATAACTTCAAAGATTTAGCAAATTTTCACCCATTATACAAGATATGGGACAATATTTTATTTATTAAATCGTAAGTGGAGTGGCTGCTAACACTGTCCTACATGTGCCCATGATTAGGAAGCTGTTACAACTATCTTTTATGCTTAAATAACAGAATGTGGTTTTAACACTTCATTTAACTTAACCCATCAACATCTTGCAGAAAAAGAATTTATGCCCAAGGTGAAAATATTCTAATTTTTGGAAGAGAATGTTTGTATTGCACTTGGCTGTTTCTACCAGGAATAAATATCAGTAGCATTGGAATCTTCTGTTATCCATGCATATGTTTGGGTATTCTGTACTTTTTAAAGGTCTTTAAACTTTGATTTCTTTAAAGTCTTTAAGAAAGAGGTTCTGCTACCAAACAGTTTGATTTTCCTCACTACCTCCATCCCTGTCACTGAATGACATGACGCAACCTCCAGCTTGCATGCTGAACTTTTTCAAAGCTGTGTTAATGCCATCTGATAAATGACCACAACTACAAAACAACCTACAGCAATCTATTTAAAATGGTACCAACTAAAACTGATTTTTTCCTCTTCTAGGTCTCTTCTTCACATGAGCATGGCTAAATTTCATGATCTTCCACTTTAATGCCAAGCCACAAATTCTGTGTTTTAACTCAATTCTGTCAATAGTTTCTGGGATAAATCAAAAGGAAACAGCCACAGCCCGTTTTTCCCCAGAATTTGCAGACGAGAGAAATACACAGAGGACTTATACTTACAGAGGTCATGCCAGGGAAAAAACAAACATCACCTGACCTCTGCAAAGCACTGGCAAAATGAAAAATGCCTTACAAATGGTGGCACCTCACACTTTCAGTTTATCTCAGAAGGCTACACCTCTTCATGATGTAACTCATAATGTTTGCTATTTCCTTGGGATAATCCAGTGCAAATCTGATACTCATCTTTAAACTAGAAAAGAGACACGGCTAAGAGTGACAGAAAAACATGGAGCATCAGAAGATTATTTAAAATAAAAGCAGTGAAGTAATATTACATGTCTTGTTAAAATAACTTTCACCCTAAGGATATAAAGTGTTTTAATAACACATAATAACATTTGTGTTTAGTGCAGAGACTGTTTCAAATCCATTCGTATATAAACCTGTGATACAATTTATTCCAGGGAATGAATACTATTATATGCTAATAAAAGTTAAGTAGAACTCACGACTACTTCAGAAGTTGAGTAGGACCAGAATTTCTCAAGGAGGTCCTCAACATCTTTCAAGGTGAAGTTTACAACTGAGTCATTTCAGTTTATCCAAATTCCTTCCTTCCATCAGCTAATATCGTCCCAGTGTCAACAAAATCCCTTGGATACTAGCTGCTAACACAAGCTACCCATTTTCTCACTTTAAAAAATTTAAAGACATTGCTCAAGGCTCTGTATCTATAATTGCAGATGCACATGATTCCAGACCAAGACAACTTTGCAAGTTTTTTATTTTTGTTTTATTGTGAAGATTTGTTATGCACAGAAGTTACTTTTGAATTGACTGAAGAATGTTAAAAATGAAACCTTCAGTGCTATTTAAATCTCTAAATAGTATTTTTTTAGAATTCTAGTTCACCTGCTATCCCCAGGCAGGAATAGCTGACTTGAAGCTTCTACATGCTTAGTTTATTATTTTGTTGTGAAGACTGAAGTTCTCAGAAATCATGTGCTCTTTCCTTTTTCTTTTGTTTCCTGTCTTCAACATACAGGTCATCATTGGATGCTTTAAAGTGAATTATAATGAATATGTTAGCTTATGAAGATTCTAGGTCTGCTGCAAACTTGAAGTAAAAAAGAAAATAACAAACTGACCCTGCTTGAAAAAAACCAACCAGATCTGAATTTAAATCTAAACTTTCCTTTAAATAGCCTCTGTTCATTTCGCTTCCTTCTATCAAATGCCTGGAGGCCTTGCCTTTAATAACTACTACTACTACTACTACTACAGTTTCTTTGGCTACTGGTTAATTTTCCTTAAAAATGGCAGAGAAATCACCAGAGAAATCTTACTCGTCTCCTTCTTTCAGATTTTCCATCTTTTACTAAGAGCTCAGGGTGACGATGCAGTTCCAGGATACTACATCTGCCCAATTTAACTTCAGACTAAGAATCAGCCACAGGGTTTAAAAAAAGCAGTTGTTTTGTAATGAAAATGAGGAAAGAATATATTTGATCCTATTTAACTTAGACAAATTCTTATCCATCTCAGTTTAAAAAAAAAATAAATACTTAGAACCTTAGGATTTGGATCTATTATATATCGCTTTCATGCTGAAAAAGAAAACAATAGCAAGAAGGTGTCCTTTAAAACAAATAATCTGACTTCAGGAAAAACAGCAAATCCAATAATTGCTCTTTTTTTGTCCTTTTTCTTTAAATATATTGGTTCAATCCTGGCACTTGTATACACTAGTTACAATGCACTATACACAGATTTCAGTTATTATAACCTTGAAGACGTAAATCCTTATCTGAATGTCTATTTGAATTTCATGATAAAATGAGATATTGCCTTTACCCATATAACTCCCTGCATCTGTATGAACCTTATACATGTTTGTCTACAAAATGCATAAGTCAAGTAACACTTTCTTTTTTTCTTTTTTCCAAAACCCCCAAAAGAATCATGCTTTCAAAGTTTTAGTTTTCACATCAACAAACTTGGTCCTCTTCCACACGTGCTATAACAAATCAGCGTTAACAATGTTAATGCCATGCAAATATACGGGCACAACCTACTAGAGGCTGATGAATTACTTCCTTATGTTGCATGAGTTTTATGTGCGTAAACATCACCTATAATATTCCAAGGATGTAATATCTGTATTTCATTTATTCCTGAATACCTGCCAGTCAGTGTTTACCTATCTGTATTTGCTTATATTGGGACTATTCACAGCATAAATAACAAGGAAGTTCACGGGCAGTACAGTTTGGTTTCCAATGGATTTCTATACTGCATCAGATTGACTTTTTAACTGATTTGTGTTAAAGCCACAGCACAGCATGAGTTCACTCCTTATTAAACATCAGAGAAACCACACAGGAAAGATGTCCTGAATGCCTTTGCCAAAGGAACAGCTTCAAATGGTGTTCATGCCTTGTAAGACATCAGAGAATACACTCAGGATACAAATCTTGACTGAAGGGAGGGTGGTGGTTTTCTTCCCCCAATGTTTAATAAGGCGTGAATTCTGACTGAGGCACTTCCTAGGATTAGAATATTCATCATTTATTTCTCCCATATTGACTCTCTGCTCACAGAATACAGTTAAGCAGGGGTTTCAGGCTTTCCTTCAGGTGGCAGTAACAGAATTGCCTCTTTGAAGCAGTTACACTAATGAAATGATACAAAGTTTGTATTTGCGAGACCCCTACTCTCCTTCCAAGTTTCTTCGAAATTGGCCAGCAGGTGCCAAAGAAGTTTGTAGGGTAGAAGTGACAGATGCCTGTATAAACAGACAACACAAACACACTCATTTTAAGGAAAGAAAAATAGTTTTCTTAGGAAGCCAGATTAAAAAATAACCACGGTTTCTCAACACACAAAGTACCTAAGAAGGAATTATGATTCCACTGAAGTCCTTGGCGCAAAGCCTACCAACGGGAATGGAGCCAAGACCTCACCCTCAGTCTATGCAGAAAACTACAGCAACTCCAAAAGACACACCCCCACGCTCCTCCCCAAACCAATGCCATTGATCGACCTGAAAGCTTAAATAAAAAGGTGAAAAAGAACTGATTAAATTTACGTTGCACATACAATTCAGAGAAATGAACAGTTTTTCTTCAGCTGCTTTCTGAATAAGACAAAGCACAGGAAACTTTGTCCCATTAGGTAAATAATTTGTCAAAACCACCGTTGCGAGAGCTTCTTAACCACAACCCCAAGACTGCTAATACACTACTAGTAATCTACTTTCTTTATCGCTAGGGCACGGAGGCACATAGTCAAAATAATAAGTTCATGCAAAGTTCTGTAAACCTGAGGTGCCAGAGGAGGGTATAACTTGACACTGTCACAGAAAAAAAAGTACTGATGCCTCTGAGGGAGGGATATCTGAATGGGTGACACAAACATGCTTGTCCTAAGGAAAATTCGAAACAGTACTTGTTTGAAGTAGTTATCTCATATGGAAAACCTCAGTCGACAACTGAAAAATTTCTAAATAGAAAAAACAAAAGAAAAATATTTATAATGGAAAACATGAGCCAATTTCCAATTGCAGCAGATTTCAAAGGTTCTTAGCTCTCCCAGCTTCCAGCTTTACTGGAAAGCAGGAGTTGCTTAATACCACTGAAAATATCTGACAAAATCCTACTAGTCTAAGTTTAGAGATAGGACCTTTTTTCCCCCAAAAAAAGCTTCAGAGTAGGAATCTACTAGTCTTTATAGTTCAGTTTTGGACATGTTATGTATTTATGAATCTCTTCTTGGGCAGTACCCACACTGTAAAATTTAAAAATGTCCTTCAGCCAGATTTGCCTTTTTGGTGTTTGTTTTGGTTTGGTTTGTTTTTGTTTTTGTTTTTTTTTTTTTTTTAATTTTATTTTTTGAGATGGAAGCTTGTATTACAGAAAAAGCTCTGGGGATTTATGGTAGTTTCACAGTAAGTTTACTAATCTTGATCAGTGGGTGGGAAAAGAAGGTAAATGAGTCAACACAGGGAAAAGAATGGTCATAATATCAGACGGTGATGAAAACTTGCCTATGTTCACTAGGTATAGCAGAAAATATGGATGTTTTACCACTACTTCATAAATTAGAAAAGGTTTTTGTACTCTGCTCATCTCTAGTTTGAATTAAAAAAATAATAATAATAAAAAAGAAAAAATAACACATGCTTTGGGAAAGTCCTGTTTTTCCAGAAACCAGTTCTCCCTGTGTATTATCCAGCCCCAGTGCTATCTAAAAAACATTGTACAAACAAAGAGCTACTGGTACTGGTCTTTGTTTCCACCACTTGACTTTTCTAAAATATCTGAGCAGATTTTTCTCTTCTTATATACTAAAGGGAAAAAAAGACAAAACAGGAACCTGCTCTCATAGAGTTCTGTCTAGCAAGATTTTCTAGTAAAAGTTACTCACCGTTTTATTTGCTACTGATTTACAGTAAAACAACTGCCTGTTACGCAAGGACAGTTAGCTCTTGCAGGACAAAACCCCTCCAGCACAAAGCAGAAATGCTGCTGTTCACATGTATTACAATAACTCTTTGGACTTCAAACATTTTGGTGACTGCCTGGATACTCCTGAACGTAGTTCTATTTTGTACTTTTAAAAAAGAAAAACAACAGCTTTCCTTTAGTTTCTCATAAGGGTGCTCAAAGACTGGTCATCCCTTGTTGGAACTACTGCAGGTCATCTCAAGCACTGTGCTCTCTGCTGCACTGACGACAGGCACCATGAGGGAAAACTCACTGGAATTTTAACATTAACAAACAGTATCCTAAAAGTCACCTGTATCTGGAGAATCGACTCCAATACAAGTGTTTTTAAGCATAGCGAAGATAAGGCTTTCCACCCAGAGAAGATCACCTTAAAGGAGGTCACCCTGGAAATGACAAACAGACAAGGAAAGCTGGAATTTGTTCCTGTGAGGGATTCCCTAAGTTTTAGGCAAATGGGTAATATCCTTATTTCAGTACCTCCCTCCCAGCACAAACGCGTGTTCTCTCTGCATAAAAGCTATACTGATGCCCTCCCAGTTAGTGGTACTCCCGTCTAATATACCTACTGCAGCTCTTTCAAAGAGTCACTAAGAAGTATAAGCAAATAATTAGCTCTTAACAGGGGAGTTTGGTCAGCAGGGGTGTTCAGTAGCAACTCATGGTGTTCAAAATACTTGTAAACGATCTGGCAAAAGAGGTGAGCTGTCAGGTGGCAGTCCAGTTATTGAGGGTAGCCAAGACAAATTCCAACCATGAAGAGTAATAAATGGGCTTCAAAACAGAAGAGTTGGATGACAACAGGAAATAAGAGATTTAACACAGACAAATATTAAGTGATGCATGTGGAAAAAACAATCCTAGTTGAAAATATAGAACGATGGACACCAAGCTGAACATTCAGCTGATCAGGGTTATGATTTGAGGTTCAGTTAAAATGTCATCTCAGCGCCAAATAAAAAGCCAAAACAAAAAGAAGTATGGGCTTATGAGAAAAGAAGTAGAAAGTCGTCTGCAGGACAACTCAGTCTGGAAAACAGAGAATGAAGACAGGAGTATGACTGAGAACCATAACATGACGAGTGATGTGGAAAATGTGAATAAGCATTGACTAGTTGCTGTCTCTTCCAATACAAGTGCAGTGGTCAGCATTACACCAAGCTAACAGGTTCAAAACCAAAGGCAGGTAGATCTTTATGCAAGATGTAGTGGAGCTGTGAGATTCCTTGTTGAAATACGTTCAAAGGGTAGGTCAGACAAGCCCATGGACAGGAAATTCATTTGGGATTACTGAATACACGCGAATCAAAGTCCCTGAGCCACCAACGGCTTAGGGCTGGAGGACTATTAGGACAAAATATCCCATGTGCCAGCCCTATTTCTATAAACTTTACTACCATTTTGCACATGCATGGGATTTTCTAGTTGGGAAATACGTTCAGATGCTTCTGCAAGATAGTTTACAGGGATAAATTTTAATTGCAAACACTCTTCTCTCTATTAATATTAAAAAATTAAAAGGACTGCAACAGTGTTATATGGTCAAAATAGATACTAATCATTTAAACAATAGGTTTTGCCTAAAAATGCAATGACAGTCATAAGGGTAACCAGAACTAACAGAAGGAAAAAAGGCCAATGTTTAGAACAGTTATACTTTCTTTTTCCCCAGAGAAGGTTTTAAAATAACTAATTTTGTGACCAGCAAAGTGAAAGGTGGTATACTTTCAAAGAGCTTTAGATTTGATAAAAAGAAGGAAACACTGAAATAAAAAAAGATCCTCCTTTGAATACCTCAATAGCTCTGCAAGAACAACCTGACTTGTCTGACATGAACCCAGGCTGGGTGGAACATCTGGAAAAGCACCCTATCTGAGGGTGTAGGACCCTGCTCTCTTCATTTGAGCACAAATGATATGCCAGGGATCATGATGATGTTTTTAAAAATGCACAGATCTGCAAAATGTACTGTGCTAGCTTCCCCACCCCAGCTTAAGGTACAATCCCTCTGACAATATCAACAGTTGCCTAACATTACATTTCACATACCACCATGATTTGGATGGCATGTGCTTCTTTGAAAGAGAATTTGAAACACTAGCAGTTACCACAATGAGGTTTAAGAGGAGAGTGAAGGAAGCAAACTGAGAATCACAGTTACAAAATGGCTCTATTCATTCCTCTGTGGGGATGAAACAGTAGGAACAAAACAACCAAACTCCAAACACTATTTACTTTGGGAAAGAGAATATGTTAAACTTCTCAGAGTAGGTGCAGTCAAATATGGACACAATTGGCTTAAAGACTCCACCAGCAAATTCCAGAGCACAGTGACATTGCTGTGTACAGCTGGCTGCAAGATCCTGAGAGAGGAGGGCAAGAAAATCACATCCTTCAAACAAGTCAGTGATTTAGGGATGCACTTATGCACTAGTGAAGATCCACTTACAAGCAATCCTGGAGTTGTGATTAAAGGCTAAGGCCTTTCACATGAACAAATTTTGTAACTAGTCAATGCTGCTGCCTGATACTTGATGCATATTTATTAATGGGAACTTGAAGTAAAATGTATTAGTAAGTACACCTAAAGACATCTATTTATTTGAAGTTTTGTAAATTAGTATACCCCAATACTGAAATCCATAGTCCATTGAAGAGTTTTGCATAACCATAGAATCTCCTCTAGCATGGAAGGTAAATTCAGTAGCTATGGTCAAAATCAGTCCTTGGCTATTTCACTGGAAGTTCAAACAAGATTTGCCAGAATTATCACATGGAAGAGACTATCAGACTCAAGATATGCCTATAAAAGACAATCAACTTGCTTCCCAGTTGCCATTCTGTTTCTTTGCTACACTAAAATCAGATTAATCATTAATAGAGTTCCCAGCCTTCCTTTCTTACTAACTTGCTATCATTCCTGGACACTGTAAAAAGTTGGGGAACTGATGCTATCTTATAAGGCACAGCAAAAGCCCTAGCTTTTTTTTTTTATTCAGTTATAAGAAATTTCTTACTGTGGAAGAATATAGGTAGTATATTTAAGCACAAACAACCTCAGAAAAAGAGAATACCAAAGGAAAGAAAAAAAAAAAAGTACTTCAAGTTTACAATAAAGAAAATATCTGAAGGTTGATATTATTCCAGAATCATGTAAGTCAGAGGCAAGGGGGTTCACCATCTGAGACACTTCAGATTTGCACCTACCATGAAAACCCCTGCTGAAACGTTCAAGGAACAAAGAGCAGCAGCAGCAGAGAGGAATTGAACTCTCTCATTCTTTTATGAGAAGCAAGCTTCCTGAAAAATTGTTGCCTGTTTGCAGCACCTGAGCTACACAACCAAAGATATACTTCTCAAACACAAAGGACATATAAATGATTTGCATCTCTGTTCTGCCTGACCTGACAGAGTAGCTTTTTGCAAGAAATTAGTGATTGCAGTAGTACTACTGAAGAGACTGAGGGTCATGGTTATATACATGACAAACTTTTCAAGTCTTGAACACAAATATCTAGATTATTCCTTGTAACTAACTCATTGCTTCCTATTCTCCAAGTCTGCCAAACCAGTGACATGCAACTATTACCAACTGATTTAGTGTATCCCTAAGTTTCTAATTACTGGTATCTTACATATTTTCAGAGCATGAAAGAAAAGTGATTGGGGGAATGTCTAATTTTCATCTTTCAACTCATACATGAAAAATATACGTGAAATGCACAGATTTATTGCAGAGTTAGTGACTTCAAATTTCACATATTAGTTGTGAGGAAAAAAAAAAAAGACACCCAAGTGTCTTACATGTGAAACTTACACTCCCATAGTTTGTGTAATGCCTCCTCCAAATTCCTTTCTCTTTGGAGACCTACTTTGGAAAACGACCTATCTAAAGCCGTGGTCAGTACTCGGAAAAAAATATCCTTCAAGGAACCATGCATTTATTCAGCGTCTAATTAGTGTCAACCTGAAGAACATTTAAGCAAACTTGGTCAGGACTAAAAATAACTAATTGTAGCTCATCTAGCCAAATACTGGGAAAGGTTGGAATTTATGTCCAATACGTGGTCTGATTTTTCTAATTTTGCAAGAAGAAATAAAAATGCAGTACGTGTAAAAGCAATGGAAGTCTGGAGAACGGCTGACTACAGACTGCCATTTACCAAGTCGAAAATTCAGGGTAGACATTTCAAGATCCCAAGGATACAAAAATCCTCTTAATTTGAATTTTCAGACTTTGCCTTGAAAATCCAGCATCTGTCTACCATTGAATCTGCAGAATTGCTCAAATCTATAGAATGATCTTCAGGACCAGGCATTTTCAACTTTCATTCAACGTAATTCTACACCAAAGGGGAGATGAAACACAGACATCTTCAAAGGAAGGAGGAGAAGGAGAATAAAAGAGCAAAGCTCCTAGTTGGGAAAAAAAGAACTATATTTAAAAACTGTGTTCCTATTAGTTAGAAGAACAAGGAAGACACTTCTGGTCAAGGCCTGGCAAGACAAGAGGAGTATGCTACTTGAACAATCTGACAGAGAAGACAGAGATTCGGGAATGTCTCCAGAGTAGCAGCTTTGAGAATTTGGAGTGTGAGAGGGTGGAAAAGGAAGGAGTGAAATGAAAGAAGGGAAATGTTGCTAGAGACACCACTGGCAGACTAGTGCTAGAGCACTTGAACATTAGAAATATACTCATAAGACACAATTTATAGTTTGTTTTTCTTAATTTTTAACATACAGTTTTGCAAAAAAAACCCCAAAACAACAACAACAAAAAAATCCCCAAATCCCAAACCAACAACAACAAAAAAAAACCACAAAAAAACAAACAAAACCTTTGTGTTACTTCATATACTTTCTTCTCTCTTCTGTATGGTACTATGAACTACCCAAATGAAACAGGTATTTCTCTTCCAACAGTTAATTTGAAAAGGTACTATACTAACAAATCTTTTGGATACTTTCAACATAAAAGAGAGTTTAATATAGCAACAGTTGTGATGTTTCAAAAAATCAGCTTGGGGGACTGGTATCCTAATGAAGGTGAACCTCTCTGCAGCAGGTACCATATCAGGACTGCCCAGACACTGGAATAATTTCAGAGGAAATCCATTTCCAAAACACGTTTGTCTTTTTCCTTCGTAAGGATTTAAGTGTCACATTGCATGTTCAAAATTAAAAGCAGAGCATATAAAGACCTACTGCAGCATTTTGAAGAGAACTGAAGTCAAAATTATGTTATGTCATGGTATAAGAAATGAAAATAAGCCAAGTCATGGAATCACGGAATGATATGAGGACGAAAGGGACCTCTGGAGATCACCTACTCCAACCTCCCTGCCAAAGCAGGTCCACCTAGAGCCGGTTGCACAGGAACGTGTCCAGGCGGGTTTTGAGTGTCTCCAGAGATGCAGACTCCACCAGCATTCTGGGCAGCCTGTCCCAGGGCTCTGCCACCCTCAAAGTAAAGAAGTTCCTCCTCATGTTTAGACGGAACTTGTTATGTTCAAGTTTGCGCCTGTTACCTCTTGTCCTGACACTGGGCACCACTGAAAAAAGACTGGCCCCAAACAGTTCTTGAACATTGTTACCTTAATTTCAGAGTTGCACTTCGCCCAAAGCTCCCTATGAGTTCCTGTAATACAACTTCATCGTCTCAACTGGTAGCTATTATTGTCATTGCAATACAACTACAAAGGAATAGCAAAACAAATTTAAGTTACGGCTAGATTTTTCGTGTATGTACTATGCAAAATATGCTACTTGTGCTTTTTGCAAGGTTCTGATAAAGGGACAATTTGAAGTCATTCTCCTTAGCAACACACAATGGGAAACATGACTCTCCCTGTACAGCACCAATTTCATCATGAAATAAATTGATCAAAAAAGCTTTTATTTTTATTATAATATCCAACTGATAAGCACACCAATTCTATTTCACAGCTCCATTCCAGGTATGAACAAACACGTTGACAGAAAAACTTATGCTTCCTTAAACTAATTACTTCTTATTTCCACAAAAAGACAGTTTAGGAGACTGAAAATGCTACACAAGCAGAAACAATACAGTGTTTAAAAAGAAATCCCCCACAATCAAAATACTGGAAGCCACCTCTGAACCGTCATTGCCCATCAAGTTTCCAGATACCCTTTCCGACCTCCTTTAGCAGAATTCCTATCTGCCACACCTGAAAACTGGAAACAGATTCTCCTTTTGTCCTTTAGGATTCCAGAGTTATTCACCTATCTATCTGCTGGTACAATAAAATCAAAATCTGGGTTGAGAAACTTACCACAAGACCAACTTTAAAAGATTACTACTGAGGCTAGCAACAGTTTCTATGTTATTAATCCAATCAGACAGGTTTATGCCTGTCATCTTTGCCCAGATTTGAACTCCCGTTGCCCAAGAGAATAGAAATTGGTGATGCAGGAAGAAATGCTTAACTGTACAGTATTATTTGCTTGTGGCTCAGCAAGCAGTTAACCACATATGTGAAGCTCTGCCAAGTTGTCCTCCTACAACAAAGGAACTTAAAAAAAAAATAAAATCAAGAGAACACAAACACAATCAGTAATTGGCAGATTTTGGATGGAACGTTATTTACCTACTATTCATTCTTAAAATAGAATCCAGTATTTTTACAGGTTTTTAGGGATGAATTAAATTAAAAGACCTTTTCTGCTTGCCTTACAATTACAATCAGCTTGCCAATTGCAATATCTATTTATCTCTATGTTACTGAGACATTCTGGCAGCGGTCAAGGCTCAAAAATACACAGAACTATTAAAAATATCTTTTCCATGGAGGAAAGAAATGTACTTCTGCACATACTGAATTTTTTATTTAATATTCTTTAGAGCACACTGCCTAAATGACAACAGTGGAGATGCTAGAGGAACCTGTATCACATGTCAGTGCACCTAAATGAGCATAGCCTCAAGACAGCCTATATAGCTATAGCAGGGCAGTAATTAAGGAGGATCACGAAGTGAGAAGTTATTTTAGGTACAAAATCTGATTATAAAAGAGACCTAATTTCTAAGCCTAGAATCTGTACCATTTATGTGGTATACACTAAGATGACCAAAGAGAGTCTCTGTTTGCTTCTAGTTTCCTAATCATGAAATCTTTCTGACACCTATGGATACATTCACACATCCTGACAGTATTTGGTACTAACTTATCCCAGAAGGGTATCAAGAAAATTAAACATTAACATTAACATTAAAGCTTGGAGAAACTCACAGGTATGCAGATTAAAAGACAGTAAAACGTTTGATCTGTAGAAAGTACAAAGAAATTCGGCAGACTGCATTCCCTGCATCATTTAGAACCAAGCCTGGACAAAACGCATGAAGATTTAACAAAAACTCTCTGCTGGTATGGTTGTAACTGAGACACTTGAGGAATGTACTGTTGTCAAAAATAAGAAAAATGAAATGTTTGTATTTTACACGAGCCGCAGTTGCCAATTTGACCACCTCAGAAATGTGAGCTCTCCTTTAGTCCTCAAAAGAACAGTGAGAGGTTACTGCTGTAGCAGACTTTCCTACAAACCTTGGTTTCATTCTGTTGCTTACAAAAATAACTTAATGGAACCACGTATTACAGGGTTGTGCACACGCAGCACAAACATAACCTGTTCAGGATAACTGGCATATACAGACATATAAAAATGAAAAAAATAAACACCCCAAACTATGTCCTTTAATAGGCCACTTGCACAAAACACACCACTTCTACAAGGCCTCAACATGGTGTGCCTATAAATCCTGAACACCCCTATATTCTTGACTTTAAAGGGAGTCAGCTGTAGGATCTTGTTAGATATTAATTAACAAAAACCAGGGAGTTGCCTTGGTGAAAAGTAAACAACATTCCAGTTGCACGGAGTCTGATGCAACATGGGTGGTTGCATATAGACTCTACCATTAAGCTATTAAACAAAATATGCCGAACAGATTGGTAGATGAACAAAAATAGAACACTGGACTTTCATAGCACTAGTATAACAAACAAATCCAGGGTAAATCTATACTTTTTCCTAGCGTTTTAAGCGTGCTTAGTTGTACATAGAAAGCACTCAGCAATGCCAGTTGCATTGCCAAGATCATTCACTGTTAGTAACTAGTGGTTCTATTTTCTAGTTTTGCTAGAGTATATGAAATTTAAGAAAGGAGAATACAAATTACTATTTGTGGACTGAAAAGAGATTAAAAGCCTTCAGTATACAGAGTTAAAAAGATAAAGATATTTCCATGTATTATGTGTCTTAGTGTGGCGAGGCCCACCACCACCCATCTTGACCCAAATTCTTTGATTTTTTGGCTCCATACTGCCCTACACTGCTCTAATTTATGTTATGTACCAGTTAGTCCCAAAGGACCATGCATTGGTGATACTGGTCAGAATACAGCAACCTCATACCCTCCCTCCTTTTGCCATCCTTTTACTGTGTCATCAGTGAGATGGGAACTTAATTTGACTTTGTACCAGTTCATCACAACCTCCAGTTGGAGCAAACCTTTGCTAGCAATATGTCCTTCAGACCTTGCCCTTCTGTGTTGCTGGAGAAGCACGAGACTAACTAAAAAAGCCTAATTTATGTGGGAAGCAAGTGGTGTCAACATAGCTTCTGTTATTGATTCAGAGTTGAAACGGAAGAGCGAAGAGTATCTTGCTTTCATACCACCATGATAAAAGGCATACCACTAGCGATGTTGCATAATATTACTACAACAAACTGTACAACTTCAATCCAGAGGGATCTTTATGATCTCAAGGACTGGGCCAACTGAGGCCTTGGGATGCTCAGACTGGACTTTTTGAGGAACTCCTCTCCTGAGGAGGTAACAGAGCAGCAGATTAATTCCTCAGGGAGGCTGTAGGATCTTCACCGTGGGAAGCATTCAAAATGTGGCCAAAGGCCCAGCTACACAGAACCTGAGTTAGTGCTGGCGGTACCCCCGTGCCAAGCAGGAAGCTGGGCTGGATGACTCAGAGTTCCTTTCCAACAAAGAGCTCTACAAATGTGATGTGAAGTCTGCTGCTTAGTTGATGCAAATTAATTTTCCACAAAACCACTGCAGCTATCATAGGCTAAGGAACTTGATATGTTTTAAAAATTTACGTGACCACCAAAATTCTAGCATAATACTAGAAAAACAAAATCAGCAAAGAATTTCATAGTAGGGAACAATATGATGAGTACATGCTGAGACATGTACTCTTAATAGAATACTGCCATGGAGGCAGAAAAAAAAGGTTGTTCAATTATATGTAATCCCGCTTTTGACAAATAAAATATAATGCATTTTTTTTTACTTTCACTGTTGTGTAAAAATTCTGAAGGTCTTGCTCCTTTTATAAATGGAATCTATTAATTGTACGGAGAAATAATGCTGAAATAAATGTAAAATAAACATTTTTAATTGCTACAATAAAACTTTAATGTTAACATGTTTTAAAATAAAGAGAACAAATGCACCAAAATCGTAGACAACGCTAAACGACTATTCCGGACATCCATTGATTCTGTGTATCAAAAAAATAAAAGGGGCCATTAGATTTTCATTGATCAAACAGTGCTTAAACTTTTAACAAAACTTCCTTTGCTGTGATGTATGCTCATCACTTGGCTCTCCTTGCCGTTCCTCTGTCAAGAAAAACTGCTACCTGACATGCAAAAAACCAGAGGTTCACTTCTTGAAAATGAAACACATTTTCAGAGATGTGTGCAGAGCTAAAAACAAAAGGCCAAATCAGGAAGCAGAAAAGAGACATAACCTGAAGAAGGAAAAAAAAGAACACAAGAAGGCAGTAAGAGAAACTTAAGTGGCAGGTAAGCGAACAAAAACAAGAGTACTAACTGAAAACAACAGGATTTGAAGTGGTAGGAAGCGAGTTACGTAGTTCTCACAGCTACAGACAATTTTTGAGCAATGGAACAAATTAAGAGGATCACTATGTAATTATGTATACATGCCATCTAGCCATTTTACCATACAGAATAAAAGGGAAAAAAAACCCCAAAATATCTGGGAAACCAACCAAAAACATGACCTGAAGGGATTACCTCCACAAAATGTCCCAGAAAGTCCTACTTGCCCTGGAGAGGAGGGCTAGGGAAGAGCAGTGGGCAGCTGCTGCTGAGATACACGCAGCCCTCCAGGACAGACAGAGGTTGCACAGCTGTTTGGGTTACTACCAAAGGCAACCACGAAGAAAGGAAAAGGAAAGGCAAGGGAGTAGCAGCCACACTGAAGAGCAGAATTGCTTTGCACGCAGTCCTTAACATATGGAATAAACACTACTGAGGCAACACAAGGGAACAATTAGTCTAAACGGTTTTGTAAATATCTTGGACAAATACCAGAAGAGAAGAATACTGAGGAAGACATTGACTAATTCGGGGGAGGGAAGGGGCCTAGATGGCGTTTCTGGCCTCCTTCTGTCCTTATGTGCCCCGTATTTATATTTGAATACTTGCATTACCCAGCATATAGGCTATTTAAGGTCAGGAAAGCATTACAGTAGCACAGCTGCCTCCAGCAAGTAGTGCTTGACATCACTAAACCACACTGAAGAGCACAGCCCTTTTATTGGCTTCAACAGCAAATATCTGCAAGCAGAATTGTTTTGCTCTATTTGTACAGGTTTTTCCACTGCACTGTGGTGTCTGCAATTTTGGTACTAACAGAGTTTTGTCCAGTGAAATTGTTAAATAGCTGAAGTTTCCTCCCCATGGATTTTCAGCAACCCCTGACCAGAAACCCAGCTTAAAGAATTTAGTTTTAAAATCCAATGAAAAAGAATCTACATTTTCATATTCTCAAGTTTCAGTTCTTGCCAAATTTAACTTGTCTTTCCTCTGTGGCATGTTTGTCACATACTGCATGCACATATTAAATATCACATGTGAGATCTGTGATTTAAATTCTACAATATTCTTTGTTGAGACACATGTATGTTTCATGTATGTTTACCAAACCATACGTAAAAAAAGTCCCCATATTTTTTTGCCATTAACACATTGACTACATGACTTGTAGAAATCATGAAAGACAGCAATGGTTTATAAACTCACTGAAATAAATGGATTTCAAAACACTGCTACCCCATGTCATGTTTGATAAACGTCTTAAACAAGCATTTCCAAATTTTCTTAGCTATATATATTAGTGACTGCACACACAAAAAAATATCAAAAAAAAAAAAAAGAAACTATGCAACACAGGCGTGCCTCACAATGTACACCAGAGTTTTTGTTCTTAATCATCCAGACCAAACACCCGTTGGAGCACACAAGTTCCTTCCTAGCCAAGCGCTCAGGGTTTCTTCCAACAAAAGTCAGGGTTGGAAATGAGATATTGAACATCCAGGTCTTCTCCTAACATAAGTTTTGAATTTGACAAGGGTGTAAACCTCAGAGGTGGGTCCCACAGTTTAGCTGTATACAGCCTGTGAGAACTGAAAGACAGCAGATGAATACATTGATTTCCAACTGAAAAAAACAGGGAGCAGCAGTACTCATTTCAGGTACAAAAAAAAGATGACAGATACAAGAATGTTTCTTCTGGGTTGAAACAAACAACATACAAAAAGCAGTTCTTTAAACATAAAAGCAGTATGCAACTCCTTGGGTGTGAGGTGGCCCTTAGGCCAACCCTACCTCTATGTGTTTCTTCCTGGTTGCAGATTAATAAGGTCCTGCTAGTCCTCAAGAAGCGCTGGCTGTAGAGGAATGAAAGAGGAAAAATGTACGGGACTCACACGAAGCCCTACGCTGCACAATTATGGTTTCTGCTTACTACAAAGATTGGCTTGCACATCTTTCACAAAAACAACTTACAAAATATAGCAACTCCATTCCATTTAAAGAACAACTGTTCTAAGTTGCCTCCACGCTTTCATTTAAAGAAGCTGGAGTTTAGTATAGTTATAGGATGCTGGTTTACAATTCAAGAAATCCTTGTGATTTGTTAAGGGGATTCTCCAGGGGAAAGCTCATAGGAAAGAAGTTCTCAGTATTTCTGAAGGGGAATCTGTTATCTAGGAGAAGATTATTCAACAAAAAGTCTCACATTTGGAAATACATGTTTTATGCATATTTTCCAGGTAGATCCAATATGCAAGTGCTGGAAGGAAATGTGGTTTCAGCTAACATTCATGCAAGAGTAGCTCCTGTAGTTAAGCAGTGGGACAGACTGTGACTAGGATATATGCCTTAAGTGAAATCAGTGATACAATAAATCACATTCTTGACAATAATTAGGGAAAAGGAAACCCCCAGAAACTCAGTAGTCATGTTGCAAAAATCAGCCATGATTTATTCTGGGGAAATGGTATCTTCCTACAACAGATAATTAAGAAGGATTCAATGCTCCTTTCAAGAAGACATTAAGTTTTAAATGCCACTGATTATCAGCAGGAGCACAGGAGGCAGAAAGCAAAGAAAACTGAGAGGTGGTACCTCGTACTATTGTGGGGTCAGGAAACTTATGGGAAACAGGCAGGTTGGCAGGGGGCCTTCTGGTAATTTCGAAGGATGCACTTCAGTCCTTTCGTTGGATCACACAGACAACAGGGCCAAGATCCCTCCACTCATAGTCTCCCTCCTGCCCATCGGATTTCCTGCAGGGCTGTTTCTTTGCAGTTCTCCTGAATCCACACTCCACCATGTTCCCTGCTGAAACAGCAGCCATAGGAACGTGGTACCTAGCGGGGTACTGCCAGTTCTCCCCAAGTGTGTGTGTTGGGGCCAGGGAATGGAAGATGACAGAGGCAGTCAAAACTGAGGTCTTTCAAATTTAACTTAATTCTGCTTTTCACTATGGGTTTTTTTTTGAGTTTTAATCTGAAAATCCTTAACTCTTCACTTCCAAGTGGTCAAAAATTTGTATCGATTGAATGTGACCATCTGGAAGCAAGCATTGAACAGTAGCTGACTTTTAGTTAACTATTTTAAATAATAAAATAGGAAAAGTCTGAAGACAGAACACTATAATGTGCAGATTGCAATTAGAGTGAAGTTCTCTCAAAACAAATGACTTAGTCACCATATTCAGAAAGCAAGCCACATATCCCAAATACGAAAAAATCAGCTTCAGTAAAGTGTACTCTGTTAAAAGATGATAGCACGTTCTGTAGTGGTGGCTTTGGATTTACATCAAGAACTGGGAAAAATACCCACGCGGCAACAAAAGCGGGTTCAAAGTGTACTCTAGGAAATTTGAGTTTTCTTAACTGTTGAGTAAATGTGCCTTTCTATACTCACTGCATTTGCTGCCAAGACAAATTCTAATTAACTCGTTGTAACTACCATTTGTCAGTTTTGGTAATTAATACACAGTTAGAATAGATACAGTTGAACAACTAAAGCTCAGCTTTGAGCTTAAATAAAATCCCTCCATGACTTGCTCACGTGACTACATTTATGGATAAATTGGCAGAAGACTTGTCAGATAATTTTTAAATTTAATGCAGTCAGTAACTTCGAAGTACTTTTCTCCAGCAAGAGCTATTTCATTCCAAAGAGACAGTCTGTGGAATTAAACAAGTTTAACAACAGAGAAGTGACTCCTTCAATTGTGATTTCCCAGCACCTCCCTATTTCATTGATGCTGTTTTTAAAGTAGTATTTAACAACAGCAAATCATCCAGTAAATCACAAGTAATTTAGCCCTAGACAGACTCCAAGTTAAGTTTCCCTATGTATAAATTTTACAAATTAGGTAGGACTTGATTTTTCATTGCATTTTCAAGAACCTAACCTAGTTAGGAGTTTTTAGGTTAACGTTTAACCACTGTCACCAGATCTTCTTGCTTGCTCTATTACTGCCATATCACAAGCCATAAAATAAAAAAAGAGATTGCACTAGTTCAAATTTCTCTGGTCAGCCTAACCAATTCAATGGACAACATTTCAAGGAATTTAAGATGGCCCTACAGTTGGTCCACACAGTTCTTTAGAACAAGAGGTCCTACATAAAAAAAATGCAAAGATTATTATTAATTCTTAGGTATGAAAAAAAATCCTGCCACTTGTGACAGACACAGTTCAGTACTCACACGGATTGATTCTGTTCAGCAGGCTTCCTTTCTGCTATAAAAACATTTCAGTAAAGGAAGAGAAATCTGCTGTGTGTGCTCTAATATCTTGGGGATATATCTGAGAAATGCACTTCAGTACAGCACCAGGGATGTCAAAATGGCAATAAACATACCTTCCAACCTCCCAAAGCCTAAGAACAAAATAGGCAATAAAAGAGACAAAAAACTTTTAATGTATCAAAAGAAAAGTAAGAGTTTTTGTAAAATTAAAATGAACTTCAGTAGCAAAGCAAACACAATTTAAGAAAACTAAAAAGACCCCACCTGCTATTGTAAATACAGGGGAAGATTTTAAAAATACTCAGTACTGATCTAAATAGTAACTGAGATGACAGTAATTTTCAATGTGATTGCCAGAATTAGTTTAGACTAATTTAAAAATGCTTCTGTCAATCTTACTGTACAAAGATACAAGTCTAAACATACAGGCAACAGTAAAGAACCAAGAGCAACTTTATGAATCCTACTGTCTGATGTCCTAAAGAAAAATGACTTTGTTCCCTTTTTCCTTCATTATCTTTCTTTGTAGGAGGGTACTCACACCTAGAAGCAGTAAAAATGCTGAGAAGGCTACTTTGGAAGAGTACAGCTTTACGATGGTACTTAGAAATGCCCATGTTGAAACAGGGATTATTACAATGAAACATGGTATACTCAGCATATAACGACACAGTATGAAACAATTGTACATTTGTATTAGAGTTGCTTGAAATAATCTGTATGTATGCAAGTGACAAATGGCAACACTTCAACAGAAAGGTTTGTACCTAAAACAAAGAAATGTTTTTAAAACTAATGACATTTCTGTAGACCACTCCACTCGCTGTGCTCTGGACTGCCACAAAGCATATGCCAGACTAAAAACTGCCCCTTGTCTTCTGTACAGAGAAACCTAGCAACAAAATCAGTACCACCAAACTGCCTCAAGTATTTCATACCCCAACAATTAACTCTAATTGCTTAATCTCTTAACTGAAAAAAAGCCCATCTTAAAATAATCACTAACTGAACCATTTAAGGACAGCATTAACATTTCCAGCATTAAAGTACCATTTAGATGATGGACACATAATCTTAGTTCTTCTACAACTATTTTCACTAATCGTTCTGCATTGACTTCAGGAAAGAAAGGAACAGCCAGTACAGTTGAACACCCAGGATAAAAGTACAAGTCAATCTGTTTTGACTGTCAGTCCCAGCCCACCCTGAGCTTTTCTGAAGCTGTCAATGGGACATTAAAAAGGTGGCTGTAGCAAAACAGGTGATTTTCAGGACACAGCAGGAGTTCCAAAGCAGAACTAGACTGGAGATCAGGTTATGGTACTGGGTACAGTTTCAGAAGATTTGGATGATGGGGCCATGGCGCACACAGCAGGCAGGAAACATCACTGACTCACTGGCCAGACATTCCACAGGGGCATGACCAAACTAGGCTTAATGGAAGAGAAAGCCCTGCAAAGCATGGTCATTTCTGCTTCCCACGTCTGCAAGATGCACTGGAATTTGAAGAAGTCAGGGATGGTCTTGGTTGTCTACTAACAATTCTACTGAAATAATCAACTCAGATGAATAAGAACATTTTAATATACCAAACAGAAGATCTTCTTACTTCTGCCTCCTACAAAGACAGACATATAAAAAGGCCTAAACATGACGACTCATTTAGAAACTGTGTATTCATAATCATTCTGAAAGAGCAGGCTTCAACTGGCGAAGCTTTCACCCAGTGATGTGCACTCAGCAGTATGGCATGCCAACTTTAATGGTGAAGCCCTTCACAGCATCCCTGCATCCCAAATGCAGTGAAAAACATACAGAAAAATTCAAAGTCTAAGAGTTCAGGCCAGGTTCTTGTTATTCTCCCCTGTGAAGGTTAAAAGCAGTCACCGAACTCTGCATACCACCCTCAGTCACGAAGAACCCTCTGGCACAGCTCCCAGACCAGTAAAAAATTACCATTTCAGTCCCCAAAGCACGGAGCCTGATCCATTTAAGCAAAACAAGTTCTACTGACAGCTGGTTTTCTTAGCATATTCACGTCCACATATTTATCAGAGAAAAGCCCTCCAGGACAACAGTGTTTATTGCAGGATTATTTCTGTGAATCCAGGGAACACAGCATTCACCAAGCAACAGTGTTTCTACCCTTAGATCTTTTACTCTTAAAATGTGAACTAAGGCAAGCCCATTTTTATTCTCTTTAGCATGGACAACTCATGAAAGAAAAAAACACATACTTTATATTTTTTTCTATTGAAAAAAATATAATTCTGATCCACATTCATGTGTAGTATACTAACACACATTTTAAGCATTAATGGACAAGTTAGCTGTTCAGTCTCACACTAACTCCTTGGATTTAGAGTCTAGTGACTTTTAATGAATAGAAACCAAAGATATGATGGATTTTTTATTTCAAATTTCCTTTCCATATGAATATCTAGTATAGTTTCCCTAGGAATAATTTTGAGCAAGCAGGTTTAGAGATATGATGAGTAACACATGGAAATGTGACAGAGATGTACAGGGTAAATATCCCAGCAGCTGCTCATCATGCAGAATCAGCCTCAGAACACCTTTGTGCCTATCCAGCCCACAGGAGAAGGTAGGGTGTATGAGGAAGAGAGGGGCTTCAGGTACTGACACTGCTCAGCTCTCTGACCCTCTCCCCAAAGCACAGCAGCCGTCAGTAGGGGATGAAGAGCATCTTGTGGCTGGTCCCAGACCCTGAGGCGGGAGGAGGAGTGGGATGAGCTGGGGGCACCCACTCACGGATGCTGACAAGCACCATCCTCCCAAGTTGGGTGGCCAGTGTGTGGGGTTTCCCAGCTTACCACTTCCTCCAGAAGTGTGCAGAAACTTGTCTTTATGATACTACGGTTATGATAACAGTTTTTAAACAAAGCACATATCATAAGTACCCCACATCTCATTTTAACTTAATTTTTCAAATCCTTAATAGTGAGTGTTATGGGCATCTATCTGCTGATTGCTACAGTGCAATAAAGAATAAGAAGAATTCTGAAAATTATAAAATTAAAGCTTTTTTAAGTGATGGATTTCAAACTGAGGAAATATTAACTAGAACTTGCTGTTACGTTATGAATAATCATTGCTGAGGTCTTTATGAATTAACAAAAATGCTTACTGTCCCCATGTGTCATGTTGTTTTTTTAATTTAAGAACTGGACACGACACTCTTGCAGCCAGACACCACACCATACATGTCAATGGAAAACCCATACTAACTTGAATGAGCCACAACACTTCTTGACTGCTTTAATATGTGAGGTTTTTCAAGCTAACTGATGTACTAAGACCTAGGCCCTAAACCATAAAAAGTAAAAAATTCCCTTGTTTTGCAAATCTCTCTTCCTGAATCTATCACAAAGAGCAGTCAAAGTCTTACTAGTATTATTATTTACCATTCATCTAAAAACAGAGCAAATATGCTTTACAATAACCCTTTAAAGCAAAACCCCCATATTCATATTGCTCAGGCTCAAATTCGCTGACAAGATCTGTGGGTAATGTATCACTTTTAAGAAAACACAATGTGGGAATGCATGTTTATATGGCAGAGCACAAAAGCAACAAAACCTCTTGGGAAAGCAGGAGATAACTCACGTTACACAAACAGGCCTTTTGCTCTTATTTCTCTACAAAGCTGAAACATTTCTATCTGAAAATGTTTTTCTCATACGTCAGGAAAATGCTATTCCTATTTGCTTGTTCTTCCTAAGGTGAACGGAGTTTAGTATTAGAAAAATAATTGTGGGAATTTTGTATTTTTCCTGTTTTGTTGAGTACTTGGGAATGCTATGTTGGGAACTGTCAACTACTACTTACTCCACCTCAAAATCTGCTGCATAAAAAAAAATACACTGGTAATTTGCTTACATGGCTTTTGTAGATGCAATTACTGTTAGCAGCAGGAAAGAACTTTTATAAGCACAACACAATTCAAATGTAACATGCCATGTCCTCAAGTCATTAAACTAATCCTCAGGGCTTCTTGAGGCTTTTTGTACTTTTGGCAAAAAGTATAAAGAAGTACGCATTGCTGCTTCAGTTCCCAAACACTGGAAAGTAATATCTAGGCTGTCTGCCCCTGCTAAACAGAGCAGAAATTGAGTTTAGGAAAGAACAAGAGACACCTATATCTTTGTTTTCAAAGTGCAATTGAACAAACATTGAAAACACACCCATATGTTTTTACATGACACACAAAAAGTAGTCAGTAGAACAAAGAAAGATGCAACAGCTCACGAGCAACTCCGGTACTATAGGTTACCGGGATCTAGATACTGTGATGAATACCTTAAAAATGCAGGAGGACAGATTGAGCTATGCAAGTGAAGTATCTCAACTTTGATACACAGGTAACAGGACAAGGTGTGTCACAGAGCTCCAGGCTTTACTGGCATGATTTTAACATGACTACCTAAGCTATAAATGACAAAGGCATAAATACATCAGGCATGTTAGATATGTACTAACACCACCCAAATATCTTTCTGCTCTATTTCTTTACACCACATATCTAAAATCAGATATTCTTTAGGGCACTGACAGAAAATGCGGTACTTTTAGGAAGTTGAAGTGTTCCTTTATATTGTTATTCTGCTTGGTATCAAGAGGTTAACATCTTTTTAAAGATACTATTGAAAGCAGGAAAGTAACGTCTTCAATTAGCACGTGGATCATTTAGATAGACATACCTGGGTGACCTGAAATACACTTAAGAATCAACATGTGACTAGAGCTGAAAATACAATGGAAACTAGTGACAGCCCAATTGCTTTTAGCAGCAGTGGAGCAGAAGAATCCTTTGGAACATGGAAGGATAATTACATGTTTGACTATAATTATTCCCTCAACTTATGTTGACAAAAGTAGTGAATTGATAAAAAATATGGAAATGTAAAAGCTGCTAAATATATTGAGCGTGTGAGTGTTTGCATGTGCACATGTAACCTACATTTGCTTGAATAAAATATCTGGGAAGTCTTATGACTTTATCTAAATCAAATCTTGGGGGTTTTTTTGCTTTTTTTTTAAATTGCATCCAACAGCTTATCCAGATCAATGCCCTGTTGAGCAAAATGTCAAGACACCATGTTCCTTCACTCACACAAACTTTACCCCTGAGTTGTTCTAGAACTGTGGTAGTCTGTAATTCTCATCTTTTCTTTTCTACCCAGAAGTGTCATCACCAGTTCAGAGGAAAGTCACTGCAGTATTAAGCAGAAAAACAAAGCATCACTGAAATAATGCTAGATGGCTTTGACTGTTGTATACCTGAACAGTCTAGTATAGTTACTTTTTTGAAACAGACATTACAAGACTGAGATACTGAATGGAAGGAAGACATTCTTAATTCCAGAAACGGAACAAGAGAAATTTAATGAAAGGAGACTGATTTCTAATCCTTACCCTTCCATTTTAGGAGCAGAAATTAGGTTTTTAGCAAATCTGTTTGCCAACTGATAAACAGTCAGTATAGTTAAACAATCTTAAACTGAAATATTCAGATATTTTACTGAAAAAAGTAGCTTACCAAAGTTGTAAATTCCTAAAACACATTTAATAAAGCCCTTTAGCTTCCACAACAATAATTTAATCAAATGTATTATGCTTATACAGAGAACTTACATTCCCAAAAAGAAAAATTAAAGATTCCCCCACAAAAAATAGCTATCAGTACACTGTACCATAGGAAATACTCTAAAGTATACTGCTACAGAAGAACACAGCACAGTTTTCATGGATTATGATGTTACAAGAATAAGACATGTAGTCAGTGATGAATTTTATTCATCTATGTGCGATCCGGCCATAGATACAGAACTAGCTGAAAGAACATACATCATTTCTCCACCACACACACTTGCAAGTAATTGTTATGTCTTTAAGCAATTTAAAGCAACAGTGTGTTATCACCTAGCCAACATATCTCACATAGGTCAGGAAAACATGGAAATGTTCAGAGATGAAACAGAATGAACACTTCAGGAAAAAAAATTCTCACTCACTGTTCAATACGCGGAGAGAGATACAGCTTAGGAAAAACCTGAGTAGCTTCTGCATCCTCAAAACTAACGGAGAGAAGTGCAACATCTTCTCCAGGATCTTCATTCACATCCTGTACATAAAAGATAATAAATATATAATGGTAAACAGTAAGCTGAGTACTTACAAGTTTACAGGTAACAACTAATACGTCAAATACCAAATTATTTAGCAGATGCTTAAGTGGGGAATCTAAACTGTAACCACTGAAAAATGCATTGCCAATGTATTCTTTCTTACTATATTAGTTCTTAAGAGATTCTGCTGTGCTTAATTTCCTTGAAAGTATCAAAATAAAATTACCGTGTTAGCAAGTGTACAGTCATGTAGCTCTTCTTCAATTAGCAGAACTATGTATTTCAGTAAAGATGCAGATTTTATTTTTAAGAATTTTTGGTTTAATAGTAACATCAGATGCAAATGTCAAGGAATTTTTTAAAATGTTATATGACTGAGTTAAGACCAGAGATTTTATATTTGTCATTTTTTGAAGTATGTTGTTTAAAATTTCTTCTGTACTCAACTCCTACTTCTCTTGTGGATGAAAAACATTTATGTAATCAGAAATTTGTACCTAGAAGTCATTGCCACCAAGTTTCCTGCAAATTAAACCCATGCATTACTTTCAGCAAAGACTGCATACTCTATAAAAACTGTGGCAAAAAAAACCCAACCAATCCATGCTAAACACCATGACAGTCAATCTTAATGTGTTCACAGTTTAAGCTTTCTTTGTAACAGAACAACCAGCTACAGTTTTGAGATCAGGTAGAACAAATTGTTTCTGGTTAGGACCTGACATCTCTCCAATTCATAAATCACATAGAGTACAAACAAGTGCACTTCTGCTACACACACTTTCATTTAAGCTCTTGACCTCTAGTTAAAAACCAATGAGTTAGCAGTGCAGTCACCTTCAGCAGCAAGTAATATGGTGCCCCTTGCTGCTCACAAAGAAGTCCTTTAACTTGTTTGTGCATATGTACATAGCAACTTGCCAAGATGCATTTGTTTAAAATCCATTTTGGAAAAATACAAGAGGAAATAGATAACCCAGCAGATACGTGCTCAAAGCAGAATCAACATGGTGCAGTGTGCCCTGGTATGCTCTGTCCCACAAGCAGCTGTGAGGAAGGAACATGCAAATCACTTAAACATTGTTAGGAGATCCTGACCTATGGGGGGAGGGAAAAAGGAAAAAAAAAAGAAAAAAAAAAGTGACTGCTGAGTGGTTTCAGGAAGACAATCTCTTGCCATCTGAAGCTTTGGCAGGACTGAAACTGTTAATGTCCAGAGAGACTTGCTGCATACCAGCTATTACGTGCAGAACACAACATGCCAAGAAATTAGTGATAAGCTGGAGTGAAGAATGGGTCTTAAAAAAGCCTAATTGTCTTAGATGAAAAATGAGACAGAGCTGACAGTGTTTTCTTAAATTCTGCCTTAGTGTGCAGCTCACTTCTGACAGCTGAAAGAAAAGTGTACTCTTAGAAATGCCTGTAAAATGGTCACAAGCACATTATGGCTGGAAATCAGAACATGTTTTTAACTTGAAGTTGCAGGACAACACTCCATAGGAGTGGTGAAGACAAAAATTAGCTGCTCTCCTGTTGGGGTATGATCAGTTTACAGATGAGATTATATGACATGATTGCCTGTAACAGCAATGGACAGATCTGGTGACGCACAATGTTCCGTTCAGTGTTACGTTTCCAAATGGTACGATCATCTCCAGTCAAAGAACCAGTACAGACTACAAAACCTTTTTCAACAAGACAAACAGCAACAAAAAAATACCTGAGTGCGATCCCCCCAGCTTTTCCCCTTTGTTTCATATGTTTTCCACCATTAAGGAAAAAATTTAAATAA
Organism: Thinocorus orbignyianus; assembly: GCA_013400375.1. Taxonomy (NCBI): domain Eukaryota; kingdom Metazoa; phylum Chordata; class Aves; order Ciconiiformes; family Thinocoridae; genus Thinocorus; species Thinocorus orbignyianus. The sequence goes on from VXBW01008332.1 coordinate 184,032, forward strand.
GGAACAGCTTTCACTCCTAAAGCCAAATATGACATTAACTGGCTTTTTCCCATTAATTTCCTTATTGTCAATCAAATGAAAAGAACTATTAGGACAGATTAAGCAGTAATGCTAATGATTAAAAAGTTTTTATTTTAATGGGCATTCTTCAAGAGATGACAAGTACGTATAATACATTTATTTATGTACATATACAGTTTTTCCATGACCATATTCTTTTGTTTGTAATTATTTTCAAATAATTTGTTTTTACAGAATAGAACCTACAGGCATTTTACAAGCTACATGAACAAAACCAAATGTATTTAATCCTGCATTTAGTACTAGTGCTTAAGTTGATGTGCACACACAGATTGACACTATGCATAAAGCTAGTTTCTAGAATACCACCCAGGTGTTCACTGATCAAAGCAAAAGGAAGAGCAAAGGAAAAAAAAAAAACAAACACATCCCTCAAAACAGATTAGGTGAACACCATTACAGCATCCATTAATTCATTCAGTAATATTACATTAATTTTTCTAAACTCACTAGTGGCTTCTTCAATACAAAGACTCATGCCAGGGGTAAAAAAAAAAAAACACAACAATACAAGTCATCACAGTACCTTTGCATGTTAAACTGCAATAGGTTGATGTGTGCACCAAGAGCAATAATCTGAGACGTGATATTTTTCAATACAAAAATAACACACAGCAAACACTACTGCAACTACTTTTGGCAACACAGCACATTACATTCATACAACTACTGTCCAATGCAAGTTTGAGTACAGAAATTGGCATTCTTCTGTAACTACCACTTTTCAAATGGATGCATATTTTTGGCCTGCATACCTGAGAAATGAAAATTGTAACTTAAAAAAAGATGCAAAAAAATCTCCATTCCTGTACGTTTTAAGAAGACGTAATGCAGTAACACCATGAAGTTGGTGTTACACAATCTTACTGTTCAGGTGGCCACAGATTTACAAGAAAGTCCCTCTGTATCCAACACCATAGTGTTTATTCCTTTCAGACTTTGTTACTTTTATTTTTGCAAGAATCTGCTCAGTGGAACTGCATTCAACCCAAGTATGTCTGTTACAACTGCCCTTTATAAAACAAAACCACATGTCTTGTAGATAAACTGTAGAAAGTTTTTCGACTAATAGACCTTTTTAATGCTCTCTGTGCCAGTCACAACTTAACTCCTTCAGCCATCTCTCTCCTGGTCATCTCTACTAACCCATTAATGAGTAGGGGAGGTGATGGATCCTTATGTTCGCAGACAACGACATTTCCCCAGAACATGGGCTGAGATCTCTCCATTACACCAAAGCGCCCAAAGGCAAAGGTTGTTTTAATGCTTTTTATCAAGCTCTGCCCAGCCAGTGTCTTCCCCTTTCCCACTTCTGCATGTGTATTTCTCTCAAAGAACCGGTCAGATTTAAACAGAGAAGCAAAACAAAAAAGCACCTCTATTTTCATTATTCAATTGGCTTCAAAAGAGAGAGCAACATCCAACTGCTTTGGCAGTATTATTTCCTTTTAGGAAAAAAAGAGGCTTTTGAACTGAAGTCACACCACGCTTTTTAGCATTTAAGTAGTCATGTTCCTTCTCATAATTTATATTTAACTCACAACACTTAAGGCTAGCAGATCTTAGTTAAAAATATTTTTATACTTAAGAAAAACTGATACTATAAAGATTAAGAATGGCAGTTTTCTATAAATGTTAGCATCCAAAGTTAGAACTGCTACATTAAAGTACCATTTTATACTCACAGAAATTTTTCCACACAAGACTCTATGGAAGGTATCATTAAAATGAACTTCCACCAAACAGAGAGCACATCCTGGGCCACAGGAATTTTGAGGTTTAAAAACTGAGTGTTTGTAAAAATGTTTGAAATCATTAGTTAAACATGTGATAATGCACACCTATTAGTTTTTCCACAATGGCCTCATGCTTGATAGTTAAAAAAAAACCCCTCTGGCACACTGTGACATCAAAGATCCAACACAGATTTTATGGTGCCACCTCACTATCATGTATTTCTTTTAAAAAAATATATTTTTTCTTTGCTTAAGGAAGTGCACATTCAAATCAAACAGGAAAAAAAAAGAAACATCATTTTACACTGAAAATAAATACTTTTCTTTCTCAAGAACTGCAAGGGGTTTCCTATGTTTACAGAATACTTTGCACCGTGTGGACTGATCCTTGAGTAATTCTCCAAAGTGCTGCGGAAATGCAAAATAAACATGGTAAAGCAATGTGGTGAGAAAGGAACAAAAAAAATTAAAAAACAACTTAAAGATTTTCAACCTGTTGGCTTTTTTCAATTGCAGAGACTTTCTAGCAACGACTTACAAGACTAAATAAAAATTTTCACAAAGAAAAGCATAACGAGAAAGCTTGCGGTATTTTATTCTGATCTATCCTTTGTTTACTTAGCCAATGCAGATAAAAGATTCATTAGGTATGTATCTATGAAACTCCAGAACAAGAGGCCAAGCAAAAACACAAATGCAGCAAAGACCATATGAAAATAGAAGTTTGAATGCATATAGAATTATTTTTTTTCCCAAAAAACTTCAGGACCAGACTTCAGGTATCTCAAGACTCCCAAGTAAAACTTAAAATCCTACTTCTAATTTTATCAGCACTGTCTAAACAGCCATTTGTTAGTTTTCACTCACATCAGTGTAAACTTAAATTCAAATGCATGCTCCAATGTTTATAGCTGCTCCCTTTGCAAAATACTTAATCTTTTTACAAAGTTAGTCTGGGTTGTTTATGAAAATTATCATCAAAACCACTTTAAATACACCATCCAAACGGCATTGTTTTCTCATATCCTACCTACTGTAATTGAAAACTGGGAATTTACTGGAACTGACAATTTATTATGAGTCAGATGGTTGATAGCCAGTCCAACCAAAACATCTGCTCTGCACAGTCACAACTGCTATAACCCATTTCCTCTTGTGCCTGGAGTCCAACCAAGTTGTACATTACAGTTCCTTTCCCTTAAAGATGCAGACTCTGGAAAGTCAGTTATTACCTTTTCTTAGTTATCAACAAATAACCACCTTGCAACCTCTGATTCAAGCATTCCTTCAAGAGAAGGTATTTCTGTATTTGGCATTCAAGTCTGATTCCCTGCACCACACAGCAACACATACAGTGGCAAGTGACTGTACCCTTACCCCCGGCAGCAGCAGGATCTGCCTTTCCACAGAAGCCTTGAGAGACAGGGGGCATGAGATTTGAGAAAAAAGATCCCACAATGGGCCAATGTATTAATTGAGGACTTGGGATTAGATTAGTGACATGAACTGTGAAGCAAGAATGAAAGGAAAAGAGATCTAGGATTTGGTAGAAAGGACAGGAAGGGATATGCGGGAAGAGGATTGGCATGCTTTGGGCAGGAAAAGCAGCTTCTGGCCTGTGAGATGGGAGGAAATTAGGGAGCAGGGCTTCTGGTAGGGCTGTTAGGTTTGTACCATAAGTACAAAAACCAACTGCTTTGGTGATAAAAGTGAGGTATGCAAGAATGCTCAGACTGTTCAACCTACTGGATGTTCCTTTGGGTAGAGAGATACCATGCAGACAACATGTTGCAGAAGACTATAAACTGTATGTTCAGGCCTAATCTGCTTCAGGAGCTGATCATTCCTGACCTCTCAGCTCTCACAACTGCTCAAGAATTGTCTTTGTGGTTGTAATTGAGGGGATGGAAATATCCAGCAAACAGGGAGGAGAAGGGATTGCTTAAAATAGTAAGTGAAGGATAAACTCAATTTACAACTCTGTGATGTGATGGAACGTTGGTGGGAAGGTGGAATGGAAGAGCAGAATATGAGAACATAGAGGACTAAGGAGGCCTTGGTCTTAGCATCTGCTCTGGGATTATGAGAAGTGAAGGTCTTAACAGACACTCACTCGATCTGTGATATCTCTCAGCCCTACCAAGCTGGGATTCTCATCGGAGACAAAAGGTCTCCAGACGAGAAACACATGAGAATTACATGCATTCAGAAAGGTAATTGATTTTAGGGTCAAACTTCAGCCATGTAATTTTGCATGATGCATACCTGTAATGGAGCCATACTTATTAACAATTGATCAGAGAAGTGAACAACAAAATTCGGTTTTGAAGCTAAAATGTGAATTGCACCAGAGACTAATGGGGCACTTGCATCACAACGGTTAGCAAAGTTTGGCCTTTTCCCTCCATATGACAGTGTGCAGTAACATGAAAAACAACTGTCAAATTCACACTCTCACAGCGCAACAGTTTCACTAGCTAGCTTTGATACAAGCAGCTACATGTTCTCCCAACATTTTTTCTATGTTTTATCTAATGTCTCTAAAAAAATAACAAAACACACTAAGGGAAAGCAGGCTAAGGAATGTGAAGTGGCAAATGAGACTGAGAAATCTGCATCACTCCTGGGAGAATATGTAATTATTCCAGGAAATTCTTTCTCCTGTCTTCCAGGAAACCCACCAGGTCTGATCAAGGAGTGTTGATTCTTTAAATAGGATCTTTAATGAAAACAAAGGCAGTTACCTTGTGTGCACTGCCCACGGCATTGCAGCGTTCCAAACATAGCCCCTCTCCCAAAGTAGCACAGCAAAATGCTCGCCTGAGCAAAGAACGCTTTGAGCCCACCATAATTCTTATTTTTAAAGTTACGTGAAAACTGTAGCCTGGGAACAACTTTGCCAAATCTGAAGAGCAAACTTATATACTGAGTTTTCTTCATAAGAACAAAAGTAAATAAATAAATAAATAACTACAAAGTATTTTAAAAATATCAGCAATATATACTACTGGGCACTGATAATCAAATGTGAAAATAAGCAGCATTTTCTTTACATGTGAGTAACATTCCAAGGTGGGGGTTTTTTTCCAATGTAATTTTTGGGTTTTTGCTTTGTTTAGTTTCAGGTTTTTGCAATTAACCACTGCCTTCACAATATGAGGACTGTCAGGTTTGGGTAAAGTATGCTGTTAGGAAAAGCATAAGAAAAACTAAATGGTTAAAAAGAAAGTATAACATTCTTGCCCATTAAATACATGCTAGATTTACAACTTTCAAGATTAATGTAATTTAAGTGGATAAAAACTCATTTATTTTGACAGCAGCAGAAGTTGTGGTGACACTTTCACCACAATAATACTGCTCACTAGGTCTGAAAAACACATCTCAGAAAATTTCTTCAAAGGTCAAAACAATGTTTTGGTAAATTTGAGAATCAAATTTGAAATAAAAAATCTAGGTGTGACACAGCCTAAAACTAATATTGGATAGTGTTTAAAATCAATATTTCTGAACTGATTTCAAGTGAGCTAAAACGTTTCTACATATTCACTTTATACATAAGTGACACAAAATATATTTGCAATCAACCATCATTCTATCATACTCACTGAATCTAAGCCCTCACTGAACTGTATTTATTAGGTATGTTTTAATGACACTACAGTAGGAGATATTTCATATGTTTAAAATAGACTGATGTGCAAGATGCCTGTAATTCTAAATTTCAATTCGTTCAATGAAACTTAAGTATAAACATATTATTTCTACCAGCTCCAATATCAGGTATCACGTTCAGATTAAATTAACATTAAAAAAAAACATTTACATAGTTTGGAATGTACTTGCAAATGAATTAGAATAAAATTAACACAAAATAGGGAGAAATATTTGGAATCTAGATTGCCAGGAGGTAATCTCATACCCGATTTTTCCATACATTCACAAGAAAGTTCTTTTGTTTCCTAGGATCTCAATTCATCCAACACTACAGAGTGTTTAGTTTTTGTTTTATTTACTTGTAACCTAGTTTCTAAGGAGACCTGATAAGTTATAATAAAACACTACATTTCCACCATTAAAAAAGTAGGTTAATCTGAAAGACCTGGTCTCATTACTCTGATGAAGTTTTGTAGGCAGGAAAGATTCCAAACCCCACTATCTTTCCTACAACCTCAAGCAAAGTACCTTGAGGTTAACTGAAGAACCACCAGCTGATAATGGGATGAACAGAGTGTTCAAAGACTCCAAAGTTTAGTTTTTATAGAGGCCACCCTGCCCACTGTTAAAAATTGAGCAGCAGTTGCATCCACTTAGACAGGGCTAATGCTGTTTGGTCCTTCAAGCAACAGCATCACAAAAACGGTTCTTATTTCCTCAACCAACAAACACTCCAATAAGCTACTTCGTTAGCATCAGTGGTGCTACTGGTAAAATAAAGGACAGCTTAACTTGAGCAACTGTATGAGAATCTGGTTGAAAGCATAAGCCTGAAAATTTCAGTGTTTTCTTATAAGCACATATCCTAGATAAATGAATCCGTAAAGCTCGGTTGTAAACAATGATCGGCTTTTTCACAAGAAGGTTTTAAGTGTAGTAGACAAGCTCTGAGTTCCTTAAAAAGTCATCTTAGACAGTTGTGGGCAAACAGCAAGCAAAGGACAAGTAATACGAGAATTAATACCTAATAACTAATATATACCTAATAAATAAATAATATACCTAATAAATAAATACCTAATACTAATAACACCAGCATCCTAAATCAGGAATCATCCAGTGACAGCAAGGCAGAAAGCGAAGAGTAGGGGCAGCTTTACTTTGTTCATTTGGGCTTTGCAGATTTATAAGACATGCAGATTCTGACAAATACTACATTCAGTCATATATATTTACATTTGTGTATGTGTTTTCAGTGCATGGAGGACTCCTTTTCACCAGTGTTTTAGACGTTTATTGTTTTAAATTTTCATTTCAGAATAACTCAAGATTTATGATGCAGTAATATAATTAATTCTAGGACCATCAGAGATCAGGCACTCTCTGTATTACCTTGCCATGTGCCAAGGTATTTGCTTACTAATAGTCACTAGAAGACATTTACTTTGCACTTACCTCTGCATTGCTATCTACTTTTTACACTTTGAATACTGAGAAGAACTGTACTAAGAATACAGATCAATACCCACCCTTGAAGGACCCTCATGTTCAAAGACCATGAGACAACTTTTTGACTGTGTGTATATATACACACAGTCTGAGTTACTCGAAACAACAGAAAGTACATCTATAATATTTCCAAAAGTAAAAATATTTTTTCAATGCTTTCAGGCACAAATAAACTGAAATAAAAATAAAAGACAAAATAGCTTCCATTTAGATGACTTATGACAGGTCACCTTCATGTGGTTTCTTTCTTATAAATCTCCCAAAGCTATCAAGCTGCTTTTTCAACATGTAGATATGATCCATTTTTTAATGTAAGCCACCTCTTCAGATGACTGGACTATAATTTATTCAGAAAGCAGTATTTACATTCTTCTCTCCCATTTTACTGATTTCCCATCTCTTTAAAAATAGTAATGTCATTGCAGAGGCCAAAGAGCAGTCATGTCATGTCCAGTGGAAAACAAGATCTGCTAATAAATGCCCAAGTACTTAACTAGAGTACAAAGTGATCACTAATACAGTTTGAAATAAAATAATTTTCCTGCCCAGCCAACTTTCTAAACACCAAATACAGCTTTTCTATACATGGATATTTATATTTCATATACATAAGTTGGCAAAACAAACCAATTAGTACACAGGGTTCACAGCTGAAAGAAGATTCAGACACAACAATTATATTTCAAAAGGCTGTAACATATTTTCATAAGTAAGGATCCTAGGTACAGAGTTAAGTCTTAGAACAGCAGCGTGACACTATGGAGAGTATTTTTTTAAAGATAATGAAATGGCTCATTGATAAAATTAATAAAGCTCACAAGAAAATAAGCAAGAGTTAAAATACAGTGAAAGAGAGACATCTATGATAAGCATTTCTGTAACCACGTTGTGGTTGAAAGTCAGCATAAAGCATTTACTTTTCAAATCAATCCAACTTCTTCATAAAAGCTTTCTCCCCAGCTCTCCACATATTCTTATATATTCCTGGTTCAGTGAATATACCTGCAGAATCAGAAATACTATAGATTACATGGGTCACAACAAGAACGCCAGAGTAAAACCATATTCCGAGACAGATCTTCAGTGAACCAAGAATTACAAACAAGATTTCACAGATGAAGAGGAGAATAATCAAAGTGTAAGGTAAAAAACAAGCAAAGTTACACTTGCTCAGTGCTATCTCACCATTGCAGCTTAGCACTGCTGACCCGATTCAAAAATATGAAATATTTTCTTTTAAAACAAAGTGTAAATATATTCAATGTATTAACTGCTATAAGTTTAGTCAATTGCTGTTTCCTGAGAATAACAGGAATGTTTCTTATTCTAGTCCACAGCACTTTTGATTCACAAACTGTTTATTATGCATTCCCATTTCAATTGTATAATACTTACATTTCTTTTTGAGATAATTCTATTATTCTTTTGTCGCATTATTACATTTACGTCTAGAGAACCTTAGAAAAAGATTGTATTCATTCACTTTGCTCCATACAAGGAATATGCAAGTCAGAGCATTCTGTCCCCTTGAGCCCTGTTTACAAACATTCATCATCCCAACAAAAAACATGCTTAGTGTAATCATGCACGCATGTATATATGCACAGATGTCATAAAAAATAAGAACCCATTACTGCAATTAATAAAAAAAAGTTTTTTCCAGTAAGAAGAGGAACACAGCCGGATGCCAGAATTGAGGGGAAAAAATCTGTATTGGTCAAAAATTATTACAAAGTTGGTCTTTCAGAGTAACATCTGCACTGCAATATAAATTGGGTGCATAATGTGAGAAAAAAAATCACATTGAGCTTGTTTTATACATAACAGACAAGTCACATTCTCTGATATTCCATGTTGAGAGAGGTCTCTGCAACTTATACAGCAACTCTTGTGCTTCAGCATACTGAAGGCTTAAGGCTGACTCATTGGCTGTTGTTTACAATGCCCAAGACAGTGCCCGAAACAAACATGTCCAGCTCAGATGTGGTCCCAGTGAATTAAAGTGGTAGTTGCTATAATACTATGTTACATATTTCTAGATGAAAGACTGACTATTGCTGTGATTCTGCTGATTTCTGACTCAGAAAAGATCACCAGATCTCTTCCTCTAACTGTTCCATTAGTGCATCCATCACCAACTTGGAACAAAGAATTTGGAGAAGTATTGTTAGAAACTTTTAGAGCATCTGGAAATGTGTTTTAATGGAAAAGATACAGATTCAGAGGTCATTGATAATGACTGCCCTTGAATTTTCAAAGTCTTTCCTGAGACTTTCTCTCATAGCATCTGTTCAAGGGATACTTTTCAGTAAATCTAATCCACTATTAATACTCTCAAAGGCCCAGAACCACTTGTATATGCTTAACAGTTTCAGCACAGCATCCCAGCATGTACAAATCAACAAAGAGGAATACCTTAGTCAGATATTCAACTTTCTGTTGATAAAACTAAGCAGTATTTTCTTTGGCAAGGAGGATGATGTCATCATACACAAGCAAAACTTGGATCATGACAGCAGAGTTTGAACAGGAGAG
>VXBW01008332.1:193606-203649 GCA_013400375.1 Thinocorus orbignyianus
CCCCCCTTTTTTTTCCCCCCTTGAACAGTAAATTTAAGGAAAGACTACATTATTTCATCATTTTTGCAAGTTTTATGACATAATGCAAGTTTAATGTTCAGACTTCACAACTGATGGGATGTGCTGAATGGTTATTCACTGGGTTCTACCCTGCTGTAATGAACAGTTAAAGTGCACTGACAGACACTGGTAACTTCCACTTTCCACTTCTTCCCGAACCTCAATTTCCCTAGAACCATCAGTTTCAGAAGAATGCAGTCCTTTATGTTGTACATCTACACCTATAGTGGGACCCACTTCATTGAGCACAAAATATTAAAAATTTTAAAAAGAGTGTAGTAAAAGTGCAGATTTGGAAATAATTTAAAAAATAAAATAGCTTAAAAAAACCAAAGTAACTGCCAGCTAAAAACCTGAAAAGCCAATACTTAAAATGTCATCTCAATAAATCAGATGAAAACCAATGATGTTAAACAGTAAGATTTAAATTTCTATGTACATCAGCAAGCTGCAAGCCTGAAACTATCAAGCCTTTTCTACCAAGAAGCCACTTAGAAAAAAGTTGTGTTTATCAACGACAAAACTGTAGTCAATAGCATTTTAAGGATCAAGGGAGTGGGAAGATTCAAGTCATATGCATTCTGGGAATTCTCTAAAACAGATAAATTCAGGTCAAATTTTTTTTAATTAATCTTTCCACCATCAGCAACCTGCATTTTGCAGATCTATGTAAAATTGCTTCTACCTCCTTGATATTTCATTGCAAAATTCGCTTTTTACTTTATGAGTTTATCCAGAAGTAAAACATGTTTCACCTTTTACTTCTGGGGTCCAAGCACAATGTTTGAAGCATCTCCTATTTTGCCATTTTCTGAATATTAAGAATAGATGAAATTTTGGCACACTGTTTTCACTTTGCATGTTGAATCTCTGCAGCAGTCACAGAATAAATCCATCTACATGCACATTTTGCCCCAAACACCCAATACATCAATTTATATTTCCTTTGAAAACAGAAAAAAATACTATGGAATGAGAAGGGTTGATGAGAAATATTTCAAGTCAGATTTCACATCTAATTTCAAATAAAAAGGTTGAGAAACACTGTTTTTAGTCAGGAGATAAAGCTGCCTAAAATCTCACTCTAATTAAGACTGAATACATAAAACAAAGAGAACATATAGTCACTAGATAGTGGTTTGAAGTTCTAACAGGAGACTGACTCTTTGTAAAGACGTAATTGAAATAGCAGCCAATGAAACAGCATCACGCAGGGAATCCCAGAAAAAAGTTGTAATGTAAGGTCTTGTAAGGTATTGGGGAATATAAAAACTTACCACGTAAAACTGTGAATACAGCAACAGAAATAGGCTGTGCATTTCAACAAAAAAAAAAATAAAATCAGAAGCTACCCACGGAGCATGTGAGCATTTTTCTTTCATCACAATAAAAGGAACTTCTAGGCACCGACACTGAAATCTAGCACTATCTGACTTTTATTTTACAGCTATGCACACATCAGACCCTCTTTTATATTAACTTCACAGTACTGCAGACTCTGTAGCCATGGGATTAAACTAAAAATTCTGCTAGCAAAGCGATAACCATATGCTTCTGTTATGTGCAGTTCATTAGCAGTATAACAACTCATGTTTAAGTGAAAATTATAATAGACTTGACTTCTCCAAATAAATCCATCTGCATTTTCATTGATACTTGCAAAGCAAGGACAAATTATTTATTTCAAAAACTGTTGCAAGTTTAAGGTTACACTCAATACTCCCAAAGGCTCCAAATCCAATAAATGCCACTGCAATCCTAGCATCACTGAAAACAGTAAGTCCAGGAAAACAAATCAGTCTTCAACTAGAAATACAACCTTAACTCAGACTGGTTTAATTTTATAATCTAAATACAGCTCCATAGAGTTACATAAGCTCAGAATGGATCTTTAGTTTATGTTCTTCTAGGTACTTCTTTCAAAGGTTTTGCTACTGTTTGCTACAGTAGTATTTTGCTTAGATTAGTTTCAAACAGTTTAAGAAGTAACACTAACTGCAACCCACCCCACAGCTGAATATGTTAAATGACAGTATTTCAAGAAAAATTTATTAATCTTCAACTTCCTTTGCACAACGTTATTGTCACAATGATAAGCTCCTTAGATATACCCATGGCATATGCAGGTGCACAGACACGTATGAATGTATTCAGGTTCTATTAAAAGTTACACTCTAGTTACCAGATGGTCCCTGCAGTAATTGGCTTAAATGAAACAGAACTGAAGATCCTCCTATCCCCTCCTTTCTTCATTATTTGATTTGGGATTCAGTCTTGCCAACTCTGACCTTTCAGGCCAGAGACCTACTCACATCACGAATACCAACTTCTCATTAATTACGAAACTTGAGGCTTTTCCCTCTTTACACAGCGTGATTAACTGCTTGGTCCACAACAGAACCTACTCCTCCCTCTGCTTACACTTGGCACCAGAGTAGTCTCCAGAAAGCTCTGTCTCGATCAAGCCTTCAGTTTTCTTGATAGGTCTCCAGTCTCTTTAAGCAATATTAAATAGAAATCATCAAAATATTCTTTGGAAATAACCACTGTCCTGGCTTGCTGTGAGCACATGCTTTTTAGCCCCTATAATCTAAGCCAATCAATATGAAAACTTCCAGAGTTTTCCAACAGGTCTACTTCTGAAATTGTTTTTCAGCTGGGCTTTAACACTCTCCTAATTTTATCAATGGCAATATTTATACTTACGTAAAAGGAAACTTTCAGTATTTTCATTCTCTTCTCTAGAGAAATTATGACATTTCCTTTTATCCTCCTCTACATTCCATTTCTCGATATTCTAAACTAACAGAAGGACTTCATAAAGACAGGGGGAGCTGCTGGGGGTGTGGTGGGGGGTCTGGTTTTTTATTTTGTTTTTATATTTCTAAAGCATATCTCATCTTTCTGGCACCAATAGCTTCAACTGCTCAAGTCCCTTCAGCCTGAAATACAAGCTGGTTACTTAAACACACCTGTCTCGGCTTTTACTCAGAACAACTGTACTTACTTGACACCAGTTTGTCTTAAGGCTACCCTGTGTCCAAGCAGATGCTCTTATGGTAAGTGGTTTTCTGTTTGTTTTTAATAAATATAGCACAGATATCCTTTTCCACTAGGACTAGTCAACACCTACAGATTTGTATCTATTTTCTTCCCCCAAACCTTTTATTTCATTCATTCTGAGAGCAACTTAAACCCCACCGCATTAATCGAGGATAGAGTGTTCCCACATTAAGAAATATTCTCTGCAGGTATTTTTGTATCTATGAAATTGGTTTCCAAGATGCTTTACATTAAAACTTTAATCTTCACAAGATTACTATAATTATTAGTTGCACTGTAATAACTGGTTTTGTGTCAACCACGTGTTTGATGCTCTATTGTTAAAAGAGGAGCAGTCCCTTTTATAAGTCTTTACTATCTGCAAGGCAGATGTACAAAGATAGCAGGAAAGTCCAGAGACAAAACTAAACATCCCAATTTTTTTCCTAATGTTTATTTGCTTTGTATTGTAATTAACTCACTTTCAAGAGCTCTCACAACAAATTATCTTAGAATAAGAAAAGGAACTAACTGAAGGGCATTCTTCGCTATAGCCCATTTCACTCTGGAAGATACTGATACACGAGGTACAGTTATTTGAGAAAAGGGGAGAACAGAACAGACACACTCTGACAATATAATCATTGTCATTTCCTTAGGAAACTAAGGTAAAATTACAATTAAGCAAACAATGCGGTTTATCTGAAATTCTGAAGTATGGTAGGTAAACCCCTGATGTGAAAATCTATCAAGAATTCCTTAGTGGAATTGTGTTCACAGGATACCAGCAGTACTCCATTCCTCCTAGAGTCTCTTATTTCCAATTGAAAAGCCATTCTTGAGAAGGAAATACGGAATCTATGTTGTTGTATAGGCAGAGAGATGGCTGAGATGACTATAACAGGTACCTGCTGCAAGTCCATGAGAAGCTATACGTAAGGTTCGGTAGGCCTAGGAAGTGGAGACTCAAGACTGATGGTAAAATGACTCTTGTTTGTATAGCATCTCAGAAAAAGTATTCCATTCACTTTTTGATGAAACAGTTTAAGCCAAACTGTTGCCTTGGTTTATAGAAAGGTTAAGAACAAGACAGGAGCTAAGTTTGAACTGTAAAAGTTCAAAGTCTGTAAAAACTGCACTCCTCGTGTGGGGGACATCAGAATTTTGATTATTCTTCCATGACTGAAATTGCCTCTGGAAACAGAAAAACTCAAGAGCTATTAGGGGAAGGGGAAACAAGAAAGACCGAGTGGGCACAGACATTCCTAACTTTCATCAGGCTATAATGTACTCCTTGAACAAAGCAGGTGAGGTCTTTTCTTACTGCTTGCCGGAGAAAACTAAGATGATGCCATTGAAAGCTTTATTTTATACCTACTTGTGTTGGTGAATACCCACCCCCTTAAAATATCCATTACCAGGCTGTAGCAAAGGTGCTACACTTTAAATAATATTTAATAGAGTAAACAACTATCTTTTTCTTTCAGTTCAAATAAAATCTTTCAGTGCACTGTCCATTAACACAAATACAATCTTTTCTTCTTCGATATTTCAACACCTGGAAACATAATGATATGTGGCCTGAGGGTATCCAGCTGTGATATTGAGAAAACTGTTACCTTCATTAATTATTCAAGAAAAAAAACACTCAACAAGAAAGATAACAAACTTTTGACATGACTACCAACGATAAGGTAGGTATGAGTAAGACTGATCTGCTTTGGGACCTCCAGCGTTGTCCCGTCTGAAAGACAGCACTTCATTTAGTTCTCAGTATACAATTAGAAGATAAAACTGGTCTTGGACAACATAGAGCTTCTTCAAGCATACAGAAATTCCAAGGACATTGCAAGGAATAATGTAGATGCCTTATTTATTAAGCATTACACTCAAACAGATAAAATGAATAAACTTCACATAAGGAAGGTCCTGCTCTGATGAGTATAGCAGGGGCTTAGAGGTCTCTGACACAACTCAGAGCAGGTAAGGAAGATGATGAAATCCACCATCTTCGGAAGAGCAAAAATATACTGTGGCACTAATCACTAAAACCCTCAAAACCTTGGTGCTAAGGTTTGAGCTCTGTGTTGAGAAAACTTGGCTAATGCATGAGTAAACACGACAGGTTTTGCAATCTTGCCAGAGCTGACAATGAAGCTATCGCCAACCCAGACAATGGTAACAGCCAACTCAGCACAGGGATACCGATGCTTGCGTACCGGATAGTTGGTATATAATAAAATTTCTTAAGTTCCTTCACAGAGTGCTGGATAATGCATAGGGAAGCTGGAGAGAGACAAAAAGAACTGAGGCCATTTCTAGATTCAGGTTTGATCAACCTGACACCACAGCAGCCTGAGTTGCTATTTACATCAAAAGGTCTGAATGCTTACTTGCCAAAGAAGGCAAGAAGAGAATGACACTTAAGACTCACCACTGACAGTCTACTTAATTCTAATGTCAAATGAATTTGATGTACGGCATTGCTTATGCGGACAGATCATAATATCATTTCCACTGCCTTCTGCTTCATTTTGACATATTGAACTGACATTAAATAGTATTTTAAATAAAGCAGCGCAAAAGCATTTGCAAAGTACTTATCAAGCAAAACACTCGTAATCCTAAATTCATACATACGTATATTTCAAGCTGCTGGTAGCAATTCAAACTATACTTAAAATGGATTAAAACAGTATTTCAAAGACATGACTAGAGAAAAACTTAATGTTTAAAAAAATTATTTAAAACATTTTCAGTTGGCTGAAATTAACAAAATTCCTCATTTCCTCTCTCCCTCCAACACTGTTGTATCAAAGGATAGTACTTGAAGGTTTAAAAACATCTACTGAATGACAGCTCCTTGAATTGCGTAAAGTTCAACCATGATAAACAAATACTCAAAGGGACAAAGATTAGCACAGGGAACAGCTTGTACTCACCTACTAATAAATATCATACTAAATTTAGGTTGACAGCACAACTAAATTAGCAGATAAAATAATTATTGCATTTGATACGCAATGGCTTAAAAATCACATCTACCAGAATCTATTTCTGTTCTGTCACTACACAACTCCACCAAAATGTCATAAAGCAATTTCCAAATTTTGAAAAGTGGAGATTAATACATCTTATAGGGCTTAAGTCAGTATTTCTAAACTTTTAGATCCCGACTGCAAAGTTTTCTATTAATGTAGCAGAAAGGAGGTCTATTAATCTTAACTCCTTTAACTACCACCAGCTGCTTCATGAAATATGAGACAAAATTTCAAGTTGCAGTAGCATTTCCAGTATCAGACAGCTACCACTGACAACGTAAAAGTCTTTTAATAGAAAAAGAATGAAAGAGTAATTCATCTGATGAGCCAAATTTCAGCCAGATGTTTTAAGGGAGTAATAAATCTCTGAAAACAGGATTCATAATACTGATGCAGAAATATTGAGACAAACTCAAAACTATTAATGGTGCAGAAGACACCACTTCAAATGCTTTTACCTGTCTGAACCAGTTTTGCTGCTTTGACACACCCACAATTCTTGTATATATTTATCCCTCTGAAACACAGAACAAGTATATAACACAAAGAAGCCTTTATATATAATGCCATATAATTACCCTTCGTATTTCAGATGGTTTGAAAATCTATGTTTATGAGTATAGTTCTCTGATCATGTTCCTGTTGACTTCAATGAGGTCAAAATACACCCCACGGAATAAAAAACTCAGTTGTCTCTTGACTGGCCCAAACTCCACAAACTGGGCCATTAGACCAGCCTTGCTATAAAGGCATCCGAAATATTTGTTTTTAAAAAATTATATGCAACTGGTTTCATAAAGGAGTCATAATACTTCTTGCCTTGATCACTTTCCAGGATCATAAACCTCCTTCTTTTTTTTTTTTTTTTTTCCCTAAGACAAACACAGGGAAATTAATCTACTAGTCAGTTCTTTCCCACAACATGAAGTGCAATGAATATTTCTTTGCAAAATAGGAGAAAGCCCAGCAACCACAATGTACACACTTGCTTTTTACTTCAGACAAAACATCAGTATAAAGCTAGAAATCAACTACTTTTTATGACAGTTGAGTACATCAGGGATTCCTTGTTTCCTAATGCAAGTGACTTGGTTCTCATTACTGAATATTCAGTGGCTCTGATTAACTGTACTACTATTTCCTGTATTTGTGTAAGAAAATCTAAGAAGGAAGATTCACTGGAGATGTCACCTTTCCAAAAAGGTACCTGGCAATATACATTCCATACTGTACACTTCTCTATAGATATATTGCTTTGTAGGTGTTATTTTATTGATTGGCACCTACATTTTACATCTCATATTTACAACACATCTAACTTTCTACAATGAGCACTATAGGAGAAATACAGTAAAAATAAGTAGAATTTGCTTTCACTCTTCCACTCCCTTATGGAAATTAAAAAAAATAATAAAAAGACAAGCACTCTTAGGAATCCTTTTACTACTCTAAAATTACAAGCACATATTAGGCTCAAACACACTTATTGAAAAGTTGTCTACCTGCTTTTTCAACATGCAAATGCTTCCAAACTACTGGAATAGCTGTATAACTGATATTTTGTTACAGAAAGAAACTTAAGACTGCAATAAAGAAACAAAACATCAATGTTTTACAATTCTTCCCTGGTTTATGTACAAAACCCCAAGATGTTATGTGACTTGTCCTCTCAGCATCACACTGAATCTCTTTAAGAAGCTCTGTTGAAATCAAAACAAAATACAAAGTGTGTGCTTCTTGGTCTTTCATGTTAGTATGTAGTTTCACCACTGTTAGATACAGAAAAAGAAGACACTGACACTCACAGTGAAACAGAGACTTTAAAGATATTAGTGTAGTTCGGGTTTTTTCACAGGACCTCAGAAACATTCAAAGTCTTTTCAGTTAATAACATGTGTTGCATACTTACGTGTAATTTACCAATCTATGCATCACCCATGGAAACAAAAGGGAAAGAACTTTCCTCTTACTATGCTCAACAGTTTTTGTCACTAAAGGTGAGCTCAAGATTTTTTATTAATGTTGCTAAACTTAAAACAGAAATACGTCCTTAAAAATGGAATGCAAATTGCAGAGTGTAAAAGCAGAAATTTACTTTTGAACTTGCTTTATGATTTCACAATCTTAAAATTAAATGTATCATTTTTGCACTATACATAATATAACTGCCCTAGAACTACTCATCATTCTCAAAAGAAATACAAAACATATTGAAGAGCAATAAGCATTCTGCTAACAATTATGTTTGTACACCATCAGGCACCAGGATGGAACTGCTCTGAAAAACTCTTCTCTTCACATGCAAATTCCTGGGAACACACAACGCCAAGTCCATTTTCTTTTTGTTCATTTTTGCAGGTAAGCTACTAAACACCTGCAAATGGTAACAGGTCTCTAGGTATGGGGGGAGGAAAAATAAAAACCAGCCTAGAACCCAGAGAAAGATTTACACAGATAAAAACTATGTAGGTGTCTAAAAATTAACTTTTTATGTTTCTGCTGTTAGACAAATTTGAATTTGAAATACATTATTCATCTACAGCTAAAACATTTATCAGCAACAATATGTAGTTCAGACTACTTCCTCCCCTGCCAACAAAATCTTTTTTCAGGCACACTGTTCCTTCATGTACTATTTGGAGGGAAATACTTCTCCGTAATAAAAATTCCTTCTGTATTTTTTTTCACTCCCTTCCAACTTACACCAAACAAGAAAGCATAACACACATCCTTTTATGGTTAAAAAGATCCTGACCAAGGTTCTTAATGTTCTTGGACAAGCAATGCCCACGTTACCACAACATTTTCTTGACTTAACACAGTTTGAAGATGAAGATGATGCCTTACATGCTCCAGGCTGAATAGATTTGTTCGGAAGATGTGTCCTGACAGATATGCTTAAGAGAATAAAGTCATTGATTAATCAAGAAAGGAGTCCATTAAAATAATGGAATTAATATATTTACTTAACAGGACACTGTCAAGGTATTTTTGTCAATTTTTAAATATTTATTTCTCAATCAACATTCATAAATGCTTCGCTGTGTATATGTCCAGCTTTCAGCATGTTAAAAGCTGGTTTGCAATTATTGGATGCATAAGAAAGTATATAGTCCCAAATTAATAATTTACTTAAACATAATAAAATGAGCATTTTCAAATACTTTGTTCTCCATGTAACAGTTTTGCAAGGATCACTCATGCACCAGAGAAACAAGTAAATATCTGAAGACAATACCGTGAAAATTTTCAACTACTGTTTTCAAAAGTTTACATGCAGTAAACTTCCAAATTATGTATCTCAATCAGAATCTTCTTCATTGTATTTTTCAAAGAATACAAAATCAGAACGCAAGGATGAACAGATAAGACTTGTTTCCACACTTTCTCTGCGATTCAAAAAGTATACACTAATGTGCTTTGTATAGCTCTAAGTACGGGAATCGACAGTGTCCTCCAAAATTGCCTTAATATTGTAATGCAGAGATCATTCATCTTGAATTACCCTTTTAGTGCTATTCCTTCTTTTTCATTTATTATTGACACAATTTATTAGTATGTTGTTTATTCATATGATGTTACTTACCTTTTGATAGCAGTGATAACATTTTGGTACCACTGGCATAAATTTTTCTATACCCTTTTTTCTAGGAGAGGCAAATGTATCCAGTTATATTCATAACATTTAAAAAAAAAGAAGGAAAATTAATTCTGCATACTGCAATACTGCCTCACATGAGTCAGAGAGATGATATATGCCTCCAAGTTGCCTTAACAGGTATAGTCTCCTAAATCTGATACTATCATTGCCTGAGGGCCTTTAAACTGGGCTGCAGTTTGATCACACACATCTTTTCAAGAAGGAACTGGCAACATGTGGTAAACAAAAAAAAAAAAAAA
>VXBW01008332.1:203658-281679 GCA_013400375.1 Thinocorus orbignyianus
AAAAAAAAGAAGAATATTTTAGTTATTAAGTTGCTGCCATACAGTAAAACTGATGCTGCAAGAACACAATCATAAAATGCCAGTCTTGTTTATTACAAATTCAGTTGCACAGCTTCTCATGAAACATT
This sequence comes from Thinocorus orbignyianus, assembly GCA_013400375.1. Classification (NCBI taxonomy): domain Eukaryota; kingdom Metazoa; phylum Chordata; class Aves; order Ciconiiformes; family Thinocoridae; genus Thinocorus; species Thinocorus orbignyianus. The sequence goes on from VXBW01008332.1 coordinate 203,787, forward strand.
TGCTATTGCAACCATAAGAATCCCTCTGGTGATTTCATTCCAAGATTTCTTTTGTTTTAGGAGAGCTCATAAAGCATGCTGTCCTAAAGTTTCATATTATTAACACCACAGTTCTTTACTTCTACCAAACAAGTTGCATAAATCCGAGTCCCTGGTCTTTATTCCAAACACACCGCCTGCTCTAAATAAGTCTTTTTATTGCCCAGTATCCATCTATTAATTTCCACATCTTGAAATAAAGTTGCAACAATGGTTTCCAATTCTAAATTAAATACTGTTCAGTATTTCTTGTGCAGTAAAGGTTAATTACACAGAGCAAAGTCTAGAAATTACTGCCATTTTACATACAATGTCAAAATACAATACCTAGAAAGTAAGTGTTCCATTTGTAAACAAAGAAGAAATACAATGTAAAGAATATAAAATTAAAATTGTATCTTCACTTAGACATTTCTTACCCTAAAAGCACTATCAGACAGTCAGAAAGCCAGATTTCATGTACTCAACACATTGCTCTGTCACTTACTTGCTTTTAAATTTTATTTTATTTTATTTTTATCAGTGAAACAGTTGAAGAGTTTACACAGAAACCAGCTGGGCTCTGGGAACTCTGGAAGGAAGGTATTAAGAAGTTCTAAGCATTGTCAGAGATACACTCCATTTCGTTGAGGTCCAAGATACATTAAAAGAGACTGTTCCTGGGAAGTATTATGTGCGTGCAACAAGTTTACTGTCACTGAAGTCAGTGGCATGCAGGGAGCATCTCAGGCCTTTCAGAAATGAAAACCAAATGCTTTTTATTGCTTGGACTGATAGCTGGAACTCTGAGCCCCGGTCTTTTTAATGCTAGGAGGAGTTTTGTTGGTGGTGTTTAACTACATAGTTGGGTGTGTGTGTGCATAAAGTCTTCCAATGGAAAAGCTGACTTATAGAGTCATATGTATGTTATATCCATCTTACAAGTTATTGTCCACATATTAAGAGGTGCCCATCACAACTAAAATCAACAGATACTTAAGACACTCAAGAACAGTAAAGGATCTTAAGGAGGGACAACATAAAAATCTGTATCAGTAGAAAAATGGCCTATGAGAAAAATTCCCAGCAATCATACAGCTCTCCCTGTTGACAGAAGTAGGTTGTTTTTCCATCAAAAAAAACCAGCTCCAAAATGCACCGGACCTGAATGACTGCTCATTGTAATTGTGATGAATTCTGAAGGTTATAGAAAGAGAGGGAAGAACACTATTCTAGTTAGAGCCTTCACCAAGCTCTCTACTCGTGGCTCAAGGTTCCACTGTAAATTTGTGTACACCTTGTTCTTCTATGTTTCAAGTTCTGTCCAAAAAATAGAGGGTCTTTTCCACAATTCCAACTACTGTGAACAATATATTAAATAAGAACTTGTGAAATGCTCAGTTATTATTTTCATCTAGCCTATGCAGATAAAAAGAGACAATACCTATATGTATGTCAAAACGGTAACCTGTGTATAATTTGACCTGTACTTCAAGAGCCAATCTTATCACTTAACAATAGTAAAATGAAAATTAAATAAGATTTATTACTTACAAAAAGTCTTAAGTCTAGGTGAAATGAGATAGAATTAATGATTTTATCTAGGACACACTATAAATGCTAAACAATGATAATAATAATTTGGAACGAGCATGTTTATTCTTTGTTAAACAACACATTACATTGTCCTCAGGGTTCTTGCAAATGAGTAGCTGATTATTTACATACCATCAGTCAGTCATCAGTTTGAGTCAAGACATCAGTCACATTTGTCTAATATTTTTCTAGACCAGAAAAGATGTTACAGTAAAACAAAGAATAACTGATATCTCCTAATACATAAACATATTTAGGTATATTTATAAAGGTACATATTTCATCGGTTTATTACAAAAGCTAACTCCAATAAGCAAATCATTAAAATAACAAAGAGCGGCAAGAATTGGAGCATCATTATTGGTTTAACCCTATTTCACTATTTTCCTTCAGCAGAAGTGCTTCCTATTTATATTATGTGGGTATAATTAAATACTGTTTATGCGCTCCAGACAGTTCATTATGTAATTGAAAAACAACATTACTTCACGGATATCTTTTTTCACAAATTTTAACGGACTGGTAACTTGTTAAGACCCAAGGAGCGCACCTAATTGCATGCAATGAAGCCAAATTCATGCTCCTTCCCACTGCCCCATCTCGCCCATGACATGCTGTTTGCAATGATTACAGGTCCCAGCACACAAAAGATGTGCAAGTTCCAGCATGAACAGTTAAATGATCAAAACAGAAATAGACTACAGGTCTAAATTTTATTTATCATTCTTCCAGTGTTTCACTGAGATGCAGCTGACTAAGGTAGTCTTTCCTCTAGCCTTCTCCACCTAAAGTCTCCTTCTAAAACAGAAAATACTGAAATACAACTAATGTAAACAAATAACTACTTTCCAAAATAGAAGTTACTATAGAAATGCAAAGCTTGATAGAAACATGGCACATTATTCATTCGCAATTAGTGGAGAAAATGCTGCGCATGCTGTGCAAAACAGTAGAACATCCTAGATGTTTTGTTTCGGGATTTTTTTTGTTTGAGTTGGGTTTTTTTACTTTATATTTCATGATATTATGATCAATGACATTGTCAGTATCAATTAGACAAAAATAAATGTGATGGATCATCCAGCCTCAGAATGTTTACTGTGGAGAGTAACAGATTCAACAGTAAAGCTTTATATTTTTTTCCCCTTTTTTTTTTAATATTTCTGGCTTAAACCTTTAAATCTATGAAACCAAATAAAAGTCAGCAGTTACACAGTTGTTTTTCAAATACATTTTAAAAATAAATACAAACCCTCCATGTTTTCAGACTGACAGCCATCAAAGGTATTTGTGTATTTAGAGAAAAAATTTACCAGCGCAAATCACAAAATCCAAAACAAGAATGACTAACAATCATATGAAATCATCATACAGATGTACATCATGTTAGCACTATTCTTTCTTAAGAAGACAGACATGACCTAGTAATCTGAAAGGTAGAACAAAATAAACCCGAAACATCCAACAAACCCAACTGCAGTAAATAACTAGTGTTTTTATATACAAAATTGACTTCAAAACCTCAAAATATGAGCTGCTGTAGGACTTAAGCCGTGATCTGAAGACTACGGAAGAAACCCAACAGCAGAAATAGGCTGGGGGCTCAGCACTGAAATATCCTTCTTAACATCCTACCATCATGCTTTATGTACATCTTTATCTGCAAATGCAGACTTGCTGGTTAATGAATTTTACAGATTATTGCTACACTCATATTACATGTTCAGCAACTTCTCAAATATTTTTCTTTTCAGGAAGAAGCAGAAATAGGAAAATAAAGAAAAAGGTTTTAAAAAATATATACAAGATCTCTTCCCAGTTTAAGACCACTGTACATTGCTGCTTCTACATATTATGGGTGGACCATGACAGATAAAACAAATACCATCATTATGTAATAACCTGCAATTATTTTTAAGGCTATTGAATTCCATTCTTCCTATGCAATACATAGAATGCAAATGTAAAGCAATAATACAAATTACAAGCCCTAACAAGGCAGTAAATCTGAACCAAGTCACGCAACATAACTACAAACAGAAAGTCTATAAACTTTCCCACCAGATGCATTGTTTTTCTTTTTTTTTTCTCAGAAAATTAATGAAAAAAATCCTGTTTCTACTCATCTCAGAAGAACAAATTAGTAGTTCCACCAAATGAGAGAAAAAAAATAATCACAGAAACTGAGATGACTATTGTAAGATTTAATTTATCAGTAGATGTGGCTGTCCTTTCCTTTACTATTGCATTATAAAAATAAAATGTTTAAATATAAGATAACTGTCTTCAGAAATACAGTTGATTGGGGATTATGATTCATATTAAGATCATAACCTATAAAAATCATCAGCTGTGCAGAATGAGCTGTTCCAGTTGACAGATCTTATTAACAAAATCTGCCAATGAATTACAGAAAAAGCTGATTTAAAAAATTGCTTTTGGCCTTCAGCATATGGAGCTTAAGGTGCTCCTGACACTACCATATTTTATGTGGTTTTAGTGACTGGTTACTACAAACAAATCATGTTGCTGTGAAAAAGTTGTACTAATAAAATTTAGTGACAATAAAGGGAACGGATCAGTTTATTAAATTCAAATATAACATGTTCTGATTATAAAGCATACTTTTACAGGGCTTTGCTTCCCTTGGACTGCAGGCAGCCAATATTAGAATAAAATCATGAAAGGATGACTAATTAAATCATAATTTCTGTAAGAATTTTTGGAGCTTCAATGAATTATAGCAGTAACACTCTACTCTTAACTCTCCAATGCCAGAATCAGTAGATTCTGTGGCAAGGCAACAGGGCTGACCTACTCTGCAAAACTCTCGCAAGATAATAATTAGACCGCAGCAGTAAGACAAACTAAGAAGCACAATGCTTCTACACAGCGGAACAAGTAAGATCTTACACTTTTACCTACAGTGAAAACCGAAACATCCTGCTAAATAAATAAATAAATAAAATAAAATAAAAAGCCACAGCAAAACACCCAAACCTTTACAGCTGATAGATCTTATGTTTTTTAAGCTACTACCAAAAGCCAGACACTTAACAGTATTTCATCACCAGAAAAGTCACTAGTTCTCCGACTCCACAAATTCCTAAACTGCCAAAATCATTTCACAACATGAACACCTTCTTGTTATTTTTTAAAATGTATTCATTTTTGGCCTCACTCATTATGAAAGCTTTGCTGCTTGGAGTTTGCATGCTTTAGGTGACAGGTTGTTATTCTGACACTGGTCACCATGCTGGGGAAAAGCAACACTCTCTCCATGGTACTTTATTCAGTACCTTTTGATGAAAAAAAGTGGACAACAGAAGTAAACCACGTATTTCCGGGCACAGGCTAAAATGAAAGATTCTTAGAGACAAGTGTCAATGACATTTCTTCTTGACAAACACCTCCCACAGACACAGGCTACATTTATTCTCATGTCCTCCAGATCATATAATTTACTGGCTGCAGCTATTACAAACTATTCTGTTCTGAATGTTGCCAGTACTAACTTGCACAGACCCACTTCTAATCTAAAATCTCAATGGCTCATTATAATTGCTTGTTATAAAGTTTGCCTTTAAACTATTAACAGAAGAAACCTAGACAATCCTTGACGATTCAATATTCTCTTTAAATAACTTAATGCTGGTACAATAAGCAATCTAGTGAATATCAAACTGACTCTACTTTTAAAATTCAAACTATTTCTTTTGAATGCTTGCATAGCTCTCAAAGTAAGGAACACACAGAATACAATTCAGGAAGTTAACTTTATGCCTCTACCACAGTCGTCAAATAGTAAAAGATTAACAGCAATTTATGTATTAGTTTAAAAGATCTCTATGGAAAGCATGGTGAAAGGATTGTGAATTATGAGAACTACAGCATTTCCTGCAAGTGTTATAAACCACCAGATTTCCTGTGAGCAAAACAGGTAAAATGACAGCTGGCATGATCGACATGACAAGCTTCATATGATATACAGGTCCATCATTCTACTCAATATAGAAGACATACATCTATTACGGGAAGATAATCAAATAGTACATACTGAATAATGTTCTATGCTCTTTTGAAAAGTAGCTGCCCAGTATAGTTTAAAATAGTCTAGTGTAAAACGATCAAGTTAGATCTGGACTCTTAATTCCTTTTTGGTATTGACTTTGTAATCTTAAAATACTACACTGTAGGTTTTAGTTAGCCAGCTACCAAAGTGAAATGTAAAAGAAAATATAAAATTTTCATAAAACCATAGGATTTCATAAAATCATAGTTTTGAATTGGAAGGAACCTTAAAGATTATCTAGTTCCAACCTCCTTGCTATAGGCAGGGTCACCTTCCACTAAAGCAGTTATACAAAGCCCCATGCAACCTGGTCTTAAATACTTGCAGGGATGGGGCACCCACAACTTCCCCGGGCAACCTGTTCCAGTGTCTCACCACTGTCACAGTAGAGAATTTCTTCTCAATATCAAATCTAAATCTCCCCTCTTTCAGTTTAGAACTGTTACCCCTCATCCTATTGCTATACTCTCTCATAACTAGGCCCTCTCTATGCCTCCTGTAGACCCCCTTTGGGTACCGGAAGGCTGCTATAAGGTCTCCTTGGAACATTTTCTTCTCCAGGCTGAACAACCCCAGTTCTCTGGGCCTGTCTTTGTAGGAGAGATGCTCCAGCCCCCTGAACATCTTTATGGTGCTCCTCTAGACTCGTTTTAACAGGTCCATTTCCTTCTTATGTTGAGGGATCCAGAGCTGGATGCAGTACTCAGTCTCACCAGAGGGGAACAGAGAGGTAGAATCACCTCCTTCAACCAACTGGCCATGCTTCTTTTGATGCAGGCCCGGATGTAGTTGGCTTTCCGACTACCAGTGCACATTGCTGGTTCATGTTCAGCTTCTCCTCAGGACTGTTCTCAGATCTTCTCCTCAGGATTGCTCTCAAACCATTCTCTGCCCAGCCTGCGTTTGTGCATGGGATTGCCCTGACCCAGATGGAGAACCTAGCATTTGGCCTTGCTGAAATTCATGAGGTTCACACGGGCCTACCTCTTAAGCCTATCCAGGTTCCTCTGGATGGCATCCCTTCCCTCCAGTGTGTCAAGTGTACTGCATAGTTTGGTGTCACCAGCAAACTTGCTGAGCGTGCACTCAATTCCACTGTCTATATTGCCAATAAATATGTTAAATAGAGTCAGTCCTGCTACCAGCCCCTGAAGACTGCCACTTGTCACTGGTTTCCACTTGGACATCAAGTTGTTGACTGCAACTCTTTGAATGTGACCATCCAGTCAATTTCTTATGCACCAAATGATCCATCCATCAAATCTACGTCTCTCCACTTTAGAGACAAGGATGCCATGTAGGACAGTGTGAAATGTTTTGCCTAAGTCCATGTAGATGATGTCAGTTTCTCTTCCCTTATGTACCAACACTGTAACTCTGTTGTAGAAGGCCACCAAATTTGTCTACGATCTACCCTTAATGAAGCCATGTTGGTTGTTACTGATCACCACATTTTCCTTTTTTTCTTTTTTTCCAGAATATTTAGCTCAAATTTTTGAGTTAAACTGCAGAAAGAATATTTTTTATACAAGGGTGTTTGTGTTTTTGATTTTGCAGTAATTTAACACCAACTTTAAGCGCTGTCAAATAAATCAAACTGCTAAACTACAATAGCAAAGAAACCAGCCTGAAAAAGGTCTCATTTGACCCTGCATATTATACTGAACTTTTGTTTGCTCTGACTATAGTTGATTATTCAAACATACACAAATATTGCAGTCTTTTCATAGTACTTGGAATTTAGTCTACGTCGTAAACAAAAATTGCACTGACGCCTTTTAACAGGCTTCCAAATGATGAAATCATAGTAAGAAAAAACACAAATATGTTCTTATCTTTCATTTTGAACTTAAGGATAAACCTTTTCCATTGACAGTCTTACACGCAACTGTTTGGCCCCTGGCAATGTGTCTAGACAATGTCTGTTATTTGTTTCAGTTCTGTAAGATATGCACTAAATATGATGGTCATCACAAAAAAGCTCTTCAGAAAAAACAGGTTTAAAGATTTTTAAAATATTCTACAAAGAGGAATTAGGTCTGCTTTGCATATTTCCTTTACACTTGAATAATAAGAAGTTATTGGAAGGCTGCTGGTCACAGCATCATGGTTTAACTGGTCCAGATATTAGCTATTCACAAGGGCACAACAAGCAGGTACATGAGAATATGAAATGACTTCCAAAATTACATCTAAGAAGGTAGAGGTAATCAGGGCACATCTTACTCAGCCAAAACCTAAAAAACTCTACGTGAATAAATGAAAAATACCTAAATGTCTTGTTTCAACAGCATCATTGGCAACATACTCTAAAGTTCACTTATATTGTGCAATCATACTAGAGCCACATAATCCACTACAATTTGTAAATTACTGAGCTGGAGATATTTAATGAATTATCATTATAATAACACATGTCCCCGAAGCCGAACACAACTATGAAAAATGAATCAAAATTTGGATGAAGCATTTTAGATGCTAAGTCTATTATTACTGTGGCTACATGGTATCTGTAAAGAGGCATTAATGTGAACTAGAGATTGATTCTCAAAACTAGTTCGTACAATGAATACTTCAATTTATAAAATGCTGTGGCAAAAATCAAAATGTTGCAACCAACAGGAAATAATTCAAGGCAAAATAAATGTGCTGATTAAATATGTAACTGTAAAAAAGGGTAAGGGAAAGCATAACAGTAAACAGATAGAGACAAAAGGATTTTCCTGAGTCAAAGTCACATTCTTGTCAAGTAAGAGAACCTTAATGAAAGACTTACCAGAAATGAGCCTTGCAGTAGTTTGAGCCACCAACTTGATTCTGCAGCTGTTCCAACACATACAATTTTCATTTATGTCAAATGGATTTGCATGAGAAAACAATGTAAAAGTGGATTCAAAGGTCCGCATTCAATTCAAAACATCTGTATTGACGTAAAACTTTGTAGAAGAAAACATAATGAAAGGGTGCCTTTTCCTAACGTGTTTTTACAGTGTAAAACAGTAATTCTTTTTTAACAGTTCTTGCACTTGGAAAATAAAGACTGATACTTTTTCTTTCAAATGTAAAGGAATGTGTCAAGAAAACTTACAAAAACAGATTTATCTGCTGCAGCCAGTACAAGGAGGATTGTTTCCAAATAAATAACTGAAGAACTTTTACTAGAATTTCAGAATTCAAAGGAAGAGACAGTGTACTCTGCACTGACCTTTGAATCATTTTTGCTCCTCTTCATATACTCTGCTGTTTCCCTTAAAATGCACACACACTTGAACTGAATTTTAAATTTAGTGCAGTGAATACCTTTAAAGTAACCTGGTAAATCCACCTCTGCAGTCCCTAACAGCCTAACTGATGCTACACCTTCACAGTCTTATTCTTTCCAGGGAAAGGAGAATACTCTCACCACTATCAGTACAAAGTTGACAGAGAGATCTTATGATTCCGGAATGTATTCTCAACAACGCCAGAGACTTTTTTAACACTAAAGACCGTTCTAACAGCTTAAATCCTCAAATCTGAATATTGGCTTATTATATTCAACTTTACAGTCACACTTGTAGTGTGATAACTGACATCAATAAAAATTTCAGAAGAGCATTACAAAATATTGGGGTACTAGAAGTGACTGATGAGGAACAAAATAATGGTCTTTAAATATTTCACCAGGTTTAAATACCACCAGTATTAATTAAGCATCAAAAAAGAGAATGGCAGAGAAAATTTACATAGCTTTGGACTTTGCAAATCATTACAGAGAAGCTACTGCACATTAGAAGGCTGACTACAGGCTAGAACGTATTTCAAACCCCTTAAATTTTACAGTTAAACATTAAGGTGTTAATACACTAATAGCCTTCAATCACTGATTGCTCTTCTACCTTTCAGGATAATACATTAACCGTTATTTCCACTGCATCATTAGATGCTCTATCATGTACCATAATCCAGCAGGTAGCATTGAAGCCAACATAACCGGCAGACATGATGGAAAATAATTGCAACAAACAAAAGATCTATTTATGCCAAAAGTCCATCCTAAAAAAAAACCACCACAAACCCAAATAAAAAATGAAGATAGATATGAACATCTTAAAAAAAAAATCTGATTTATTTTTTAAAATACCTTTACGAATTTGGAGTAGTTACAGCATACTATTTTCAACCACAATGGAGTAGCTCCAGTTCTACCTGCTTTTATATTGTTGGCACATGAGATGACATTCATAGAACTGATACTGTCAGAATATAAGGAGCTAAAGGTAGCAGAGGTAAAAGATCCATGCCTGCTACAGAACACTCTCTGTCATAATCGACACTGAAATCTGAGTCAAACCATTCCTCTGCTGTCAACACATACTACTGGAATAAAACAGTATTTCTTCTCCTGTGGCTACTCATCCAGACTACACATCACCTTCCTCCCATAGACAGGTAACTTGCCAGTTTACATAGCAGAAGTCTGCATAAGAAAGCTAAGGATTTCATCAGTACATTGACCGGCAAGGAGAATCTGCTGTTATAAAAATCCAGGCTATTACATACAAAAATACATTTATTTTAAAACCTCAAAGCTAAGACATTCAGGTTTTAGAAATGTCAAAAGAAAGGTTGACTAGGAAACTTTGATTCTGAGTGTGCCTTTTCACGTCACACAATATATATACACATGCAAAATAAATACACATTTTCCTTCAGAATAATGAATCATTCAGTACTCAGAGTGAACAGCACCCCAGGAAGCAGTTGTGGAGCACTGATGATTTATCCACATTATACCAACCTTGTTTAGAGGAAGGTGGAACATGTTTAGTGAATGTGATAGGGAATTACAGTCAGAAGGAGTATGCTCTTATGCATCAAAACATTACTCACTAGAAGCAAAAGTAGAACCTGTTTCTGCCACAAGGTTCCTACACAATGACAGAAGTCATACATCACCTTCCAACCTCCAAATCATGTCACTTCCCTGGAAGCTGAGGAGAAGCTTAAGAGAGCCCTATGACTAAAGCTATTCAATATGCTGGGTATGCACACATCTTAAAAGTCTCAATCAATCTAAAATTGTTCCTGGAAAACATGACAATTTGAAGTTCCTGCAGGAGCAGACAGCATCGTTCATGCTGGATGTCCTCGATCTCCTTTTTTCCACAGGGTCTTTCAGAAGCAAATCACAACTATCCTGCACTCCAGGTGAACTGTTGCTGCATAGTTCTTCTCAACACCATTGTTCTTAAGAAGGCCATGACCAACCCTCCTACATCTGACTGGCAATGTTCCCAAAGTGAGAAGAGAAGGCCCTGATCAAAGACAGCACTTGGGAGAAGGGCTGCTACCATGAACACAGGAACAAACTGAAAATTACTAGAGGCTTTTGAGATGGTAAGGATTGGTTCATTAGTCCAGTGTCAAGCAGTTTACAGAAGGTAAAGAGATCATAGGATACTGACTTCAACTACAACCAAAAATTTCAGTTCGATTACAGTTGTGCCTGCCTTTATTTTCATGGTTCTTAGCTTGAGACATCTAACTCAAGAAACACTGAAGAGTCAAACTTGTAACAGTGATTTAACAATAGTTGAAGACAGTTTCTAACAATAAGATGAAGAGGAGGTAATTGGATCTACACTGACATTTTCATCACAACAAATTAGTTGCTAAACATTAAGTAGCTGTTCTCCTTTCAAAATATTTAGAAGTAAAAAGCCGAGTAAGGAGGCAGACACACAGTTTAAAGGAAACATGGGTTGTTGGCCAACATCAGCTGATTCAAACCATGTCTACAGTAGCAGTTCTGACACTTCATTCTGACAGTAACGACAGACAGAGAACCCAGATCTCTCACTCTGTTCTCTGAATAGAGTTATTATGGACATTATGGAGGACTTCCACAACAATTACTTGAAAGAGTAACTGTCCACCTGCTGTAAAAGCCACTCATTTCAAATTATTCCATGTTGATAGTTTGTCACAAGTCTTTTTGTTTGGTTGTTTGGATTTTTTTTCTCCCTAGCAAAAAAAGAAATACTTTTTTCAAACACACATCAATACTCTGCAGTCCTACTTTCTAAAGTACCTTGTAAAATTAGCATTTACTGTAAACAACGAAGCAAAGTAATCATCAACACCATCAGTTCATGTCATCAGTATTTGCTTTCAGTCCCTGTTAAAAAGCAGTAAGTTTAGTTTGCTTTTCTGTTTCTACTATCAAGGGTACCGGTGCGATCGGGCTGCTCATTAAAAAAACCCAACACTTAAATAGCAGGAAATTCCAATACTCATATCAAAGGAATTTATCTAGAAATATTTAAATTTATTCCCCAAAATAATACCCTGGGTATGGTCAAGAGTTTGCTACTTATATTGTCTAAAAAGCCAGAACCTCTGCATTGTATACAGTCTTCTACAACAATCCAAATTCTGCAAGGTCTTTTAGAGTGACAGGTATGTATTTACTACCTAGTAAAACAGCATGCGAAACAACAGTATGTCTAACATCACCCTTCTAAAATATAATCCGATCAGGTTTAGAAACAGTGGACTTTCAAACTCTTGGAGAGAAGACAGCCAGGAAAGTCAAAATAGTTACACTAAGAACATTTCAATAATTCATACTCTCACAAATACTGTCAACTTATACATTCATTTTACCTTGAGAAGGTAGGTAGGAATATTGCTGAAGTCTACAGGCAACTTCAAGAGGAAGCGAGCTGAGAATTCTCCAGTCTGTGGAAAAAAGGTATCACTAATGAGACCCAGTGTCTAGAACAGAATCACAAATTGAACGCTCTGAGGATGAAATATTAACCAGAAAAAATGTGTAAGAGCTCACAGTGAACAAAAAGGTTGAGATTTAAAATAACATTTCTCAATGGAATTACTGAAGAGGAAAAAAATAATTTACAGATTTCACAGATGTTATATGAGAAAATACTTTAAAAACATAAACCATCATTCCAGTAAGTCAACAGCAAAAAGCAGTCATAATACAACAATGTGCATGCCAAAATCAGACCATACTTTGTTAGGCCCTAAATATAGATCTACCTTGGCTGTACACATTTCCGGACAAAGGTCCAGTGAGACCTGCAAATGTCTGAAAGCAAAGGTAAAAACCCAATAACTTTATAAGAGCATATATATAAAACAGTGGCATCTTCACAAACATTGCAGGTATACACAAAAGAATTTGTGTTGAGTAAGGTGAGAATGTAACAAGTGTCCTCTGAATAAATAAAGAGTAAAGAACTGAAGCAGACGGTTTCATGAAGTTTGTTTTCAGAATTATGTGACTATTAACACCTAGGCAACTGTTTACTGAAAATTTGCCAAGCGTCCTCTACACATTGGGGGTTTTTATGCATAAAGTATATGCAAAGGAAATGGAAAGGATTTCCTTTCTGTTTCATACACTTCCTTAAAACCAGACTTTGGCCACCTGGTTATGAAGCAATGAAGTTGGCTCCTTTTGAAAAACAAATGCCTGCCTGATTTCCTCCAGATTAGTTTCTTTTAATCTCTATTTTTTGATACAATAAAGTAGCCATATAACAACTATAGTTATCATGTTGAATTACCAGTACAATAAGCATTAAACATTAATTTTATGCAGTTAAGTAGAAAATATTAGGATATCTTGGGACAAGGTAGAAATTTTTTTTTCAGTTTTAACACTGCCCTATTTTTGCATACATACACTACTTAGTTATGAGATAACACACAATTTTTAAAAAAAAGCATTGGGGTTTAATAGGCAAGGAGACAAAGCAAAACTGTATGAATATGCAGCAATTGTTCTCCCACAGTAACATGTATCTACTACTTCACTATTTCCTAGGCATAATTATCTGTACCTAATTTCCACTTGGATAATATTTTAAGAGGTTTGGCTAGCGAAAGTGAGAAGAAAAATACTTCAAAGAAGTGTACAATATACATAGAGTGCACACGCATCTATGATGCAATTCTATATTGCAGTTCTCATTAAGGGTGAATGTAAATGCTATTTAGAGTTAAACAGGATCATCTCTATTGTATAAACAGCTATATCTTGTGGTAAGCAAAAGCCTGTAATACATCTGAAATAATGGAAGCATCCTTTCTAGCAAATGCAGCAATGACCCCCATTGCTGTACAGAATACACATACACAAGATGAAAAGAATCTTGACAGTGAACAGGTAACCTGCAACCATGTCCAGATGGCATCTGAATGCCTTACAGATGGAGGTCTCACAATCTCTCTTCAGAACCTGCACCAATGCTCAGTGTTCAAGGGCTTATAACCCACTCACAAACCAGAAGGGTAGCTTTTGGACCACTGCTTTAACACATTTAGTAGGTGTTATCACAAGAACTCCACACAGCTACAGGGACAGCTTCCCAAAGGCTACAACTCTTCAAGAAGAAAGTGTTCGCAGTCACCTGAACTGACACTGAACATTTGTAAAGTGTCTTTGCAAAATAGTCAGTACTTTTGCCTCCTCTCTTGATTAGCTGTGCTAACCCATAAATTGCTTTGAGATCAGCATAACAGAAAACATGAAGGCCATATACCACCAGACTACATGGCGCCATAATCATGGAACCCACCCAATTGCTACGCATATTGATTAGCTGAATAAAATACTGAAGGAAACCAGCTTGCCAATGCATAATGCCAATGCATAAGCCTCTCTGAGAAAGTACTTGCGGTCAAAGCCAATGGAAACTGGCTTTCCAAAATGAATGGTAAGTTGCTAAGCAGGGTAGCTGACAAATATAAGTGATTGTTTACTAAGGACATTATTTTCTGTGGTACTGACATGAATTAAAACTGAGAAGGAAAAAATTTCACAGAACTGGACGCCTTCAATTATTTTATGCCTAAATTAAGCAAACATTTCACCCCAAGTAACTAATTATCTATAGAAAAAGATGCCATATTAGGCAGATGGACAATAAGCAACGCTAGTATCAGTGCCAATTTGTTTCTTGGTCTATGTATCAGGTATGAACTACAGATAACTCACTCTACTGTCACTAAAGAAGAAAAAACAGTATATTAAATGCAACCAAAATCTTTCCAGTGGAACCTTGCCAGTTATATCATTTGCTGAAAGTATTTGTGTGATATTAGGTTGTTTATTAACTTAAAGCCAGACTCTGAAACCTTTCCTGATGACACTACTTGTGAGGGTAGATGCCACCTTTCTGATGATGCATCCAGAAAAATCACGGACTTCTTGTGCATGTATAACAAAAACTGCTCTGATGACAGTCAGGGGACTTGCTTTTTATTCAGAGTGAAATGGGTATCATAGACAGTGCTTCTTGTCTGGACTTAACTTCCAAAAAACGCCATACAACATTTGCCATAAAATCCAGAAAATTATTTCTGGCAAAATAGCAAGACTGATGATAAGAGATGGCCACTGAACACATGAATGGCCTCTGATCAAAACATCAGCTGCTCCAAGACATAGAAGTAGATATGAACTTGCAGTCTAGATCTTGTATGTCACTCGATCAGTATTATTTCGCAGTGCGTGACTTCCAGGAGTGCTGTGCAGGGGCAGGGAGCAGGCCCTGTCCATGGTGCTCGCCCACCCAGCCGGTCACAGCCACTGTGTCGAGTCAGATCAATTTCTGGCCACAGCACAGAATGATTAGTTATTTGGCATCTGTGTCAGATGGCACTTTGCCAACACGAAGCTACTAAGCTAGATAACGGTTCATCTATTTGTCTAAACATCTGGGACATCACTTCAGGAAACTGAACATACTGGAACAAAGGTATAAAAGCAAATTTTTGTTCCATTTTGGGGCACAGCACTGAATTTAGGCCTCCTTTTCAAACTTCAAACTCATGCACTTAAGATGATTGCCCTCATACCACTGTGCAAGGTTCATTCACAGATGATTATTTCAGAAGTCTGCTGAGCTACTATCAAGAGACAGCAACAATATGAATTTCAATGACTTCTAGGCACAGGAGATAATGTGCAGGTTACCTCTTGTTTTTCACATAAACACTGCTAATTTGCTGATCATCAAGACTAACAGACAGTTGTAAAGGATATGAAGGAGAAATACACAAATTAGGCTACAAGTTTAAGACACTCACAGACAATCCTCTGCCATGAAGATACCAGGTACACACAATCTCCAAACAGGACTCTCAGAGTATTCACTACAGAAACCTCAAATAGCTCTGCAATGATTAAAAGGATTTGTCTCGAAATCTACTTAAGATTTATTTTATTGGGATATTTTTAACTAAGACAGTAATTCAAATGCAAAAGAAGTTCTTTATTCAGGCACCAAAGACTGTAGAAGGATTCAAAAGGCTTTAATAAACACGTCTTTCCAATAGAAAAAGGATAAAAAAACCCCTAGTTTTCTGTAATCTTGAGTAGAATTTTGGCAGCTGCCAAAAATTATGATAAAATCTCCGTGCGGTTCAGAAAGATTTCTGCATTTCAGTAAATGAGTCTGACGATATTTACAGATGTGGCAAGTTGTTTGTGATGCAAGCTATAGAGAATAACATTTAAGAACAAATTGATTTCAATGAAATATCCTGGTCTATAAAAGAGATCTGAAGTTCTCTGATAAAGAAAAGTTGACTTGGCTTAAAATAAAAATACTAGATGACTTGCCCAAGAAAAGAAGAACACATGAATATAAGTACTGTGAATTGTAAATAACCTTGCATCACCTAAAACTTAAGGATGATTGAAGTGACATAAAGCTGAATTCTAGGCCCTGATAACAGGAATGCTAAATTTTCATCAATTTTCAGACCGTATCTAAATTCAGAAGATATTGCTTCTGAAAGCCAGTGTATTTTAAGAGCATGCTATTGACAAAAGCAAGAGGGGGACACATTCAGCATAAACACAATTAGGTATTTCCAGACATATCTTACTCTGAACATCCCATGATAAATATATTACCAGCGGGAAAGGCCGATTTTTGCAAAGCTTACTCTGTGGCAGAGATCAGTTTAAAAAAAAAATTCTGCCTCTCAAATCTTCAGAGCTAACTCACACTTCCATGTAACATTGTACACAGACTTTTCAACAGTTCTCATCTATAAATCAGATGAACTACCATCAGGTTGAGACACAGTTACTCACTATCCTGGTTTGAGGTAAAACAAACCAATTTTCTGTTTTACAATTTTATTTTTTTAGCCAAACCTCGTCTAACTAACTAAACCCTAAAATTAACAGCATATTGTTCAGAAAACTGTTCACTTTCACAGTGATAAGATCTGATTATACCAAGGAATGGTATGCAGAGAGGCCCTTGCTTATACTTGCTACTAGAACAACCAAGGTCAAATAATTTCATTATTTGCCCCATTGGAGGGTCGGAAGCGGAAAAGTGTAAAGGGATCACACCTGTAGGGAGAAGCGGGAAGGAGAGGTGACCCAAAACTGACCAACAAGGTATTCCATCCCATCTGCATCATGCTCAGTGTAAAAGTTGAGGGATCAAAGTGTCAATTCTCTTTCTTTGGTGGCTGACGCCCAAGGAGGATCCTGTCTCTCTGTTCATCTGCCTTTGATTCCGATCCAAGCATTCTTGACTCCAGATCTGGAATCCAGTTCCTGTCCATCACCGAGTCCAGTCTGGGACTTTTCCTAATGCCTGCTGGTGACCTGATCATCATCCTGGGAGCTTGATATGGTTTTGCATATACTGTATACTTTTATTATTATTACTATTATTATTACTTATTATTTTATTATTATTTATATTCTTGTTAAAGTAGTTTAGTTTTTTTCCTAAACTCCTAAATCTCTTTAACCTATTCCGCTCCTCTCTTTTACTTAGAGGAAGGAGGGAGGGGTCATCTTGTGTCTTTCTGATTGGACAAAACCATGACACTCACCAAGAAATCTGGTTCAACCAAGGTAGTGGACTGTCAGCAATGTAAAAAACAGACAACAAAGAAAGTCAGTTTACTTCAAACAGAAGTTTTCTCCATTGGAAACATAAAGTGCAGAGATCTACAGAAACTATTCAAGTTTTCCAAGGCAGGAGCTCTATTTATTAAAACTAAAGGATCACTAAAAGTATTTTAGCAGAAACATTCTTACTAGCTTACCCAGTTGTTTTTTTTGCCAGCATAGATTTCCATGTTTTCTCCATACTGGGGCTCTTCAAGTAAAGTCTGATATTCAAACATGAGACGGGAGCTTTCACGTAATCGGCTGCACTGAAACTGATGATACTGCTGCACAAGCTCTTTCACAACAAGCAGGAGGCATTCAGGGTTTGAAGGATTCCAAGAAGCTAAATTCTGTTGAATTAGAAAAGAACAAAGACCAGAATTGTTTGCAGTCATGAAGAGACAAGTACTCACCTTCCATACTGATACCAGAGGCACATATGCACAGGGCAGCTTTGTCACAAAGCTAAGCCATAATATCAAATGCAAAGGTCATATCACGCTTTGGAAGAAAACCACACGAAACAGCAAAAAGTAAGCCTTAATGTAAAGTAAAAGCCCATGCAGGGACCTTCCAGAAAACTGATAACAGGGCTACTGCCAGGCACAGATAGGCCAAAATCACCATTCTATTTTTCCCTAAAAGTATACTGCTGCATCTGAGAACATGAAAATTTTGAATTAAAAAAATTAAAACTGATATGAAACATACAGTGATCAGGTAAGTACAACCCCACACAGTACCTGACTCAAAAAGCAGTTACACAAGTGAATATGCCAAATTAACACCAACTACAGAAACTACTCTGCTCCATTATTCAAATAGTGGATTTAGTATTGATAGTGACACAGCAAATAGATTCTCTTCCATTGCTTCAACCTTGTACTTTACTTTACCTTGACTATCTCTTCTGGTCACTTTTGTCCTGGAAGTTGCAAATATTTCCTTAAATTACACGCTTAATTTACATTCTTCAGCAAGGACAAGAAAAGCATTAGCCCTTTTTTACTCTGCAGAGGAAAAATGCTTAGGTATGCAACATTTTTCTACAATGAAAGGACAGAAAACACTTCTGTGCTTTGAAGATGCTATCTTAAGACTGCCTTGTATCCAAACACATAGAAAATTATGTTTCTTAACTTAGTGTATACAAACAAATGAAGCTGGATAAAAAACACATCCCCTAAAATATACAAACTATTCCTACCTTTTGTAACACCAAAACTAATAAATACAACAGGTCACACAGAGAGGTTGTCGAGCCTCCATGTTTGGAGGTACTCAAAACCTGACTGGCCAAGGTCCTAGACAGCCTGCTCTATCTGACCCTGCCTGGGCAAGGGGGCTGAGACAGACAGTCTCTAAAGGCTCCTTCCAACTTCAGCTATTTTTTGATTATTATAAAAGACTCAAACACAAGCACAGCATCTTATCAAGGAGAGACTCCACAGTACCGACCTAAAAAGAAATTAAGAGCTGTGTACAAATTTTATCTTCTGATACTCTGCAGAAGTAGATAGAATGCTTAATCAATTATTCACCAGGCACCACACCTTCAGCTCTACAACAAACCTACTTGTAGTCTAATCTCTAGCTATGTGGCTATTTCCTTAAAAAGACTTGTAATTTTTATTATCTCTGATGACTGCAGTTCATGATATATCCCTTTGGAATGGTTTTATACAGACTTCAGTATATGTGTATGATGGCTTAGTACTTCAAGCACTTTCCACAACTCTATATTTCTTTCCCTCCATATTAAAATGTTATCAAGATTCATATCTCATTTTCACCATCATCACTTAAAACAAACAAGCCTCATTTGTCAGTGAAGACAACATGAAATATCTATTCCTTCTGTGAAAATCTTGCCCTTTCTTTTAGACAAAAACAAACATGTAATGTTTACTAAGGCAATTTCATCTCAAATCTTACCAATTGTTGTTTTTCCTGAAGTCCCCAGTCCTGGAGGGGATCAATTTTAAGAGAATCTCAGCTACATTCTACCAATCCCCTCCACTCCTTCTCATTTAAGTTAATAGCTACCAGAGAGGAAAAGAAATCTGTGTATGCACTACTTATGTACAGAAAAAAAGAGAGATACAATTAGAATAAATACCATCCAGGAATATAATCCTTTTTCAATCTCATAAACATGGTTTGTAGACCACTGTCATGACTTTCAGCAACACAATTCACAATTTTTGAATGACTGAGGCTGGTAGTACTACATCAACTGTCTACCAATCACTCATTCCCGTGATTAGGATGAAAAACACACATTTCTGTCACACATATAAAAAGAAAATGGTTGGGGGAAATAGAGTTTTGGAAGGCAGTGCTCTCATGCTTCAGAAACACAGACATTGTTCTTGCTTTGACAAAAAAAAATAAAAATAGAGTGTGGATGGAGCACTTAAGAGAACACTTACTTCTAGAGTACAGATTTGGAAAAGGACCTTATGTTCACATAATTTACAGATTCCCTCAAGACTGACAGGCTCAGCTGAAGAAACACACCAGGACATAACTGCTGATCACGATTTGCTTTGTTTTACATGGATGAATAAACAGTTCAACAAACAGTTACAGGATCAAACCATACTCCTATCCTCCTGCTTGCTATGATTCTGGTAGAAAGGGCTGCCCAGCATGGCTATAACTGAACTTTTGCATTTAAAAGTTACCTCAGAGTCACAGACTCCACACTTGATCATGGCCTGAAGTAGAAGTACTCTGTTGGTTTTTTCCCTCCTAGACAGTAAAAACACCTATAAAATGTGAATATTACTATTGTCATATCTAAAAAGGAAAAATATATTCCAGAGTAATTGGTGAATGGTGAGATCTGAAAATGGTTCATACAAGTTCCTCAAATACATACCACAGAGTGACTGAAAGCCTTGTTCTACCTTGTCTGCCATCTACAGCTGGTAAAAATTTATTCCCAACTTGAATCCATTTAAGATTATCCAATTCTACAAAATATCAGAGTACATTTTTCAGGTGGACAGCATCTTCTAAGAAACACATTTGGTATCATGTAGTCTGAAACCAGACTGTGTATAACCTTAAATTTCCTGTTCCCAACCTGCAGCTCAAATAAAGCATTTCCAGAAAGCCAGAGGACGTAATATGCCGGTACATATTGGTATCAGCCAGACAAGTGGGAATAATCTTTCCTCCTAATGACACTGGTATAACACAATAGAAATGTTCTGTCAAAGGAAATGACCAACAATATTTTACTAACTGACCTAAATGCAACTGAACCTTTTGTTTTTTAAGTAACATTACACTACAGAACAAAAAAAGAGCAAGAGGAAATCCATTGTCATTTGTCCAGCATGGAGCTACAGTATTGCTCTTTTCAAAGAATTCAAGAGCATTGCATCAAAAGACTGTTCATGCTGTATTGCCTTAAAGATACAGGAATTAAAATGAATGATTTGACTGTAGGATCCTTATTAAATATCCTTAGTTCAGTAACTAAAGATTCAAAGTATGAAATGTTTATAAAAACAAATCACCTGGAGAAAAATTCAACTACCCATACAGTACACACATCAGTTACAATGGATTCTCAACAATTAAAGAGTAAATAGACAATGGTTACACAAATCTTCTGTAACAGAAATTCTGATTTAAATAAACATTAATTTTTAACTTTAGAATTATATTATAGTAGTGCTTGTTATTTGGAAATTGGCCATCACATTTCTAGCCACTTTGTTGACTTTGCAGAAGTGCTGTTCTTTTCAGAAGATCTAATTTTATAAATTTTAACACAAACACTTCTGAATACAATGACATATTTATGTATGAAATTTCTTCTCACATATTTTTAAGTGTTGCTTATTTGCCCTAAGCACTAGGTTCATTCATATGAAAATACTTTATAATAATTTTATTGTGATTCAATTTCAAGTGTATGTCAAAATATGCGCCATATTGTTCTCTAGGTTTCAAATGGTACCTTCTTTAATCTTTCGTCTTTTAAATCAAACTAAGCAACTATCTGTAGCTAGATGTCAACAACGTATGTTAAAGTAGAATTTTATATTTATCAACTTGATCCCTTGCAGAATGTCTTAATCACTACAATTTCTGTATTATAAAGATTCTTCTGAGAATATGTAAGGATTTGTCAATGACAGTAGTGCCCCTGCAACGGTAAATTGACTTCCTACTTTAGAGATAAAGGAACTTATAAATAAAATGTTATTTAGCAATACAGCATAGTATACACATAGAATTTGGAAGCTGTTTTAATAAGTAAAGTATCAAACCAAAGGGTTTGGTGCAAAAATGAGCAGCAGCCTGTATGCTTCATTTTCTGACTGTTTGTTTGAAGGCTGTATTCAACCCTAGACCCCTTTTAAGAAATAGTATTTTAAAATATTTAAAACAGAAGAACAGAGCAAACCTGCAGTGTTTTTGTGTTCCATGGCTCCAAGTTTTGCTGCAAAACTCAGATCTTGCATAAGAATTATGCTCTGAATGCAACTTCAAAATTATGAGTTTTAGTTGTTATTGCTTCAAAAAAAACCTGAAAACATGAAAACATACATAACCTCATTTTCTACAGCCAGATTCGTGAAGCAGGTATGAGAAACTCAATTAAAGAAGTAACCAGAAAATACATATACAGCTAAGACTTTTTGTTTTCTGTAACTTCTATCAAAATTTCCTTCTGTTCCACTCTCCAGGACCTTCAAATTTGGCCCTGATAGAATTTATACATTTACATCACTTTGCCAAAAATCACATGCATGCTTATAAGACAGGGGTTTTTGCCTGATATTGCTATAAAATTGTGTTTAAAATGGTTTTTATATAAAAATATGAGACACTGACTGGGATGTACTGTCAAACTAGCTTACATACTTCATTCAATAAATCTTTTCTAATTTCAAACGAGATTTCTGCAGACTTTCCAGAGAGTTAATCAAATTTTACAGAACAATCACTAATGCATTTAAAATAAAGAAATCCAGACTTGGATCCAATTCCTTCTCTTGTTTGCCAACAGATATCTTTAAGCAAACACTGAAGTGCAAACTAAGTTACTCAAAAGTTAGCCAGTTAGGCTGAAAGTAGTGGATTGTAGAACAATATACAAGTATGAATCAACTCAACCTGTGCAATCTGCAACTAGCTCTGCGTTCATGTTCATCTCATATTAAGGCTTACACGCCCCTATCAGATTGGTTACGATCATTTTAAATGTTATATTTTTTTCAGCATATCATGGAAGAATTTACCTGTCATTTCTAAGCAAACAGATGGAGACTCAATTAAGCAATTCCTTTCTGTCTAGACACTGCTTGCATATCTCTCCATAATCTCCACTAAAACTAGGAGCAACCCCACACTTCAGATCTTAATTTTAATTTTTTAATTGGCTTTTGGCTTGGTCATACAGCAACTGGTATAACTTTCACTTTTTAAAAAGGTAAATCGTTACCTCATGTTAAGCAGTTTATTTTAGTAGCAGGTTTAGTAACATCACAAGACAATGACATATTTTGTTGTTGACACAATAACCTGGTAATGTCACCTGTGATGACTGGCTAATTCTCATTCTTCCAATTAGGGAACGAATTCAAAATGGTTTACAGGGATGAATTCAAAATGGTCTACCAGAAAAGTAATGGAATGAGAACTTCTACATGACAAAGACCAGACCCCTGAAGCATTGTTGCCCATGGTTGTAGTTATTGTCATACAAAAGATGGTCAATAACTATTTACCTATTTGCAAGTAATAAATTCAACATATGGAAGTTGAATTTTCTTTTGTGGCAGAAGCTTCCCTGGCAATTACTAACTTTTCCCCATTAGTGGACTCTCTTTGTGAAAATATCAGTCTAGACCTCAGAGTAATTAAGCAATAGCGTGTACACCCACTAATTTTTCCCTCCACTTCACCCTGTGTGGTAATATAAATAGAAAAATAATACTGAACTATTATACGGAGACTAGTAGACCATAGGCATCCATTACACTGTGTCTACATTGGAGAAATCTGGAGTGATTCAGGAGATCTGTTCTGAAGATCTGCCAGACGTTAATTTAAACAAACTCACAGGAGAGCATAATTGTCACTAAAAAGTAAAATCCCACAGATTTTGTTGGGGTGCAAAGTCAATCTTTGAATTCCCTGACTCTTGGCCCTGTCTCCTGACAGGAGCTGGCTGCACACTAAGTGAGCAGTTTGATAGGGAAAGTTTTTGGACCATCAGACACAACCAAAGTGTTGAAAAAATTAATTCACTTAAAGTGTGTATAAAGAAGCAGAGTAAAGAAATTATAAGGCCACCCACAGAGTGCAATTTAATCCATTTCAACAGTAACTCATTTAAACGAATAGCAATGACACCAACTGGATTTCAAAAAGACACAAAGAAAATTTGCAGCCAGACAGTATCAGTTTTAATGAGATCTTCTTAGAGGTGAGGCAAGTGAAAAACCCTCACAAGTAGCTTCTCAGAACTACCAGCAAAGACTTGCAGAATTTAGCATTCTAAAGTAGCCATACTATTCAACTTTTGGCAAAGAAACCACATTTAAGTTTTGTTCTGGAACATTTTGTGCTTTGCAGTCTTTCCCTGATCTTTCCAAAACAGCTAATCAAGCACCTATGCAAACTACTTGGTGTCCGTGATTACCTATTCCTCTATTCCTTTTTTCAGAACATAATGCACATTGTGTTCCATAAGCAGCTAATTCATAACCCCCTTCACAGGTTACTGCTTATTTCATAACTCCAGGCAATGTCTGCAACAAACTATAATTCTACGTTATCAGAAAGAAAATACAATAACAATTTCTAATTGATCTGAAGTTGTTTTTCTTTGAAATGTGTTTAAATATCCAGGTTGCCAGAATATCTTCCAGGAATGTGATTTTAAAGAAGACAGATTGTAACTGTTTTTCCTGGCTATACTACAGGAAACAACAGCAAGATCTTATTTTAAGTTAGTGTACTTTTATATTTCTAAGTAAGAAATTAACTTTCACGAGAAAATGTCAGTAAACAAAACCACCCAAGCCCATAACAGCAATAATGCATTTCTACAGCATCTTTCATCCAGAATTATCATAAAGAATAATGTAAGTACAGATTTGCATTTTGTTTATATCTCTACACACCACAAGCACAAAACCTGCATTGTACAGTGGCTTAAAATCAGCAGAAATCTATGTTTCTACCTGAAATGAGAAAGATCACACCGTGATATCAGCACGTATGCTCTATATCAATACAGAGGAGATATGGGTCCAGCAGTGACAGCATTAGCCTGGAAACTGGGATATCTGGTTTCAGTCCCTGCTCTGCTACAGCCTTCACGGGCCACCATGGGGAAACTGCTCACAGAAAAAGGCACAGGATAATTATCTGCCATATGCTCACATCTTTCTATCAACAGATATTTTTCACAGTATTTGCAGGGCTGGAGTGTTATAACAACTTCAAAGGCTTCAGTTTCTTAGCAGCCAGCACTTAAACATCCTACAGGCTGCAGTTTCAAATCAATCACTGTAAACCTACATGCCATCTACTTGTCATCTTATTTTCACAGGTTCTTCATATCCCCCTCTCCTAAAGCACCACTGGAACAAGTTTCCGGAGTGATTCGCTTGAAATGATCATTTCTGGGCACAAGCAAACATCAAAACTTAACATTTCACAAAAACAGTTCAACTCAGGAGCACTTTTGTGCTCAAAGAACTTAACAGACCTTGTGTACTCTACTATTTATTGTAACAGATAAAAAGTTCCTATTAAGCAAAGCTTTGGATAGTTAGTATTTATTTTATCATTTTTTGTGAGTGTGAAAAATGGATCCAGAAATCACAATAGCTTATAAAAGCTTAGTTAAAATTTCAAATAACTGAAGGCTTTGAATTAGCATGGAAATACAGAGCAGGAAAACAACATGCTAAGAAATTAATTCTGTTTTCAGAAAAGCACCTTAAATTTTGTATAAAATTATTTTCCGTCTTTTCTTCTGCTGGCCACACAATGCAATTCTTGATTAACAATCTCATCGTACCTAAGGCAACTGAAAACCCTAGCAAATCTGACACACAGACAACACTCTTTTGCATTTACCTACAACAAATGCACCACTGCCTCTCAAGTACTATTCACCCGAAAAAGGAGCAAACTCAACTTCCAAAGATTACTACAAAATTACTCCCATGTTCTGCTGTAGGTGCATTTAAGAGACAGCCGATCTTTGCACATTAAGGGTGATCTGGAGATGCAGAAACTCTGAAGCTGAGCGCAGGAGAGCATTTTTAAGTTCTGCTGTCTTGCTGAGAAAGTCTGCCTGTTTCACCCACAGAGCCCTCTTGCAAGATAATCAGACCCTTACAAGATACAACAGCCTACTATCAAACAAGAGAGAGTACAATACTGTCTAACTAATCTCTTAAAGACTTGGCTTGCATAAGTATTTCTTGTCCTACTTTGCTTAGTCATTAGAGCAAGTTTTGTTCCTTTCCAGACCTCCCAGCACACCTTTCAGAAAGCAGATGGTACCTATACCCGTTCTGAGAAGGAATTTCTTAATTCCCTCAGTGTGTATAAATCCTGGGATAGGGAATCCAATGCACTATTCATTAGTTAATCCACGTGAGTACACTGCACTTTTTCCCTTTGGGAGTCTGTTACCTGAGGCACACATATTTAACTAGACATGGCAAGTAAAAGGATAAAAAAAAAAGAAAAGCACAAAGAAAAGATTAATTTCAACACAAGACACACACACGCATCTTTTACCTAAAGACTTACTCATCATGCACTGATGGCAGCGTGAACAGGACCCAATTCCTCAGACCCTCAGTGGACCAGAGAACAGACCACTGTCTCAATGTCAACGCTTAACCTCAAGAATCCTTTCACAAATAGCAAGTCTTTCACTCTTATCAGCTCCTTTCCTGTCAAAACAAGTAATTTTAGCTACAGCAAATAGGCAGAACCTTTACAGCTAATGTTTTGGACAGCATCCACTAACATCCCTTGAGCATTTATTGTTGGGTGGTACATGGAGAACTGCTTTTTTCTAACCATTTTTCTTTCCCCTGTCAAAATTCCATAAATTAAAATCTATATATCACATGGTGGATCTCACTGGCCAAGCAGTATTTCCATGTTTATTTTCACGTTTTTACTACAAGGGAGTTTATAGGTCCTTGAAAATAACAGTCTCTAAAGAAAACACTACAAGATACCATTGTGTAAATCATAAGACATTAGAAATCAAAACTATTTCTCTACTATACCAGACAAATTAGTTATCTCTTCCCAAAAACAGCAGTATAAGAAAATAGCAGTATAAGAAAAGAACACTAATTTGGTTCCGTTATGCAAGTAAAAGCTCCATCTCTGAGAAGACAGGTATACATGAAAATTAACATGAAACTGTATGAACACTAATACTGCAAACAAAAGATAGAAGTTGTTGACTAAATTTGAACTATATTTCTGTAATTATCTTTAAAAAAGAGCAGATATGCTAGAGGATCTGGGATGGAAGATAGTAAGGAAACACAGCAACAAAAGCACATAAAACAATGAGAGGTTTTGAAACAAATTCAAGCTGAAACTTAGACCAGTAAAAAGAAAAGAAAATACAGCTTGAGCCCTCCCCCATTTTGGAAAATGAATAGATTGTTCAAAAATTACCTTCAGTGCAAAGACATTTCTTTGCCCTAACAGTATCTTCTGAAGGAAAGAACCTGCAGGGTTTCAAATTTATACTAATCTCACTGCAGAAAAGTACAATTATAAATGATAACGGAATTCACAGTCTATAATTTAATCGAATATGAAACTGCATTATCAGACAGAATGATTATTTCTAACTGACCTTCTGTAATCATTTAATTTAAAAGTCTGTTCTGCTTGCATATTCATAAGCAATGACCAACTTTCTCGATGGAAAAATGAATTATCATGGTTCAACAACTTGAATTCAATGGGCATACCACAGTGGATTTAAATGTATTCTCAATTCAGGAAGGAAAAAAAAAGAAAACCTTGTAAATGTAACAAGCTGTTGCTTTGAAACCAAACCATTTCTAACTGCTCTAGAGTTCTTGTAAGGAAATGGAATATATTTTGCCAGGACCATTACACATCAGGGCCAGAATCCTTTAATTTTATGCCAGTTTCTCTAATAATATTTTTTTCCCCAAAATTTTAATAAAATATTGCTCAAGTAAAGTATGATTAGATTTTAATTAACTGAAGCAAAAAATAGTCATAACTACATTATCAGTTTGCTGGTTCCTATTAAAGAATTATCAATACCAACATTATTATTGCATGCCAGACTTCCAAATAAAAGACATTCTGCTCTCCTATGTATGGCTTGGGATACCCAGCTTTATACTTTTGGTTTAAACCAGTGATGACTTGAAAGTCAGTAAGATGCTAGAATTCATTCTGTCACCCTTACCACTAGCAAAGTCTTTATTTCCTGCAAAGCAGGTATATTATATATATATATATATAAATATATGAAGACATTTAGCCATCAGTGTCTGGTAAATGGCAATCTAAAGTTACAATACATATATAAGTGATCCTTCTCCACTTATCAGAACTTCAGGTTATACTACTAAATTTCACACTAAAGAGGCAAAAGAAAGAATACTCATTCAGACATGCAGTTTTATCCTAGTAGAGACAGCAGTCTTAAGTCCATTAGCAACTGCTGTCCACCTAACAAATGGGTGAACTCATTGAGAAATCAAGATTAATTCAACATGAATTCAAGAGAAGATCCAGAAACTTGGGAGGCTTGTGTTCTGGGCTCCTGTATAAGCTAAACAGAGATGGCTTGAAAGAAACATAACCCTATCAGACTTTAAACATCACCAACCTTCTGACCCACCTAACTATATGGCCATGAAAAAGATGGTCAAACTCAGGTGACAGTTCAAAATTATTATATTTTTTAATACAACAGTATGAATGGAAAGCCATGAAATGTCTTTTCCGCTATTTTGCTAGTGCACAATGATTAAGTCTCTCATCACATGCACATCAATTATTATGGCAGAAAAACATTTTCTCCCTCTTTGCCATCCTTCAGTCAAATGATCCATATGCGTTCCTAATGTTCCCTAAAACTAGTATTTCCTGGCCTGAAATCCTATATTTTAAGAGCTAATATTCTAGATTTCCCATATTCTAGGTAGAAATTGCATTATCAAAGAAACTTGTGCCAAAAAACAAAAGGAAATATTTCCCCACAGAGCTCTTCAGAGAACTAATGGAATTAATTCTGCATTCTACACTAGCAAGATTTAAGTAAGAAAGGCTTAATTCTGCTTGTAAATCTACCTGTCTTACCAGATATTTTCTTCCTTCAAAATTAAATAGTATCAAATTGTAGAATTTTTTTCAATTTCTGGATTTGCTAGGCAAAAAGTCCAGCCAAGACACTGTGATTAACTAAAGCAGAACTTCTGACCTCAGCATATTCTCTACTGCTTATGCTTTGAGAAAGGAAGTCAAGTTTTGTAAACCGCACTAGGAAATGCTGAAATTTCTGAAAAAGAAAGTAAGGTAAATATATGCAATAATTTTACATCATTAGAAAATGCCAAAGTAATAGAAGGTAGCTAGTTCCCTCTCAGTCCCATAAATATTAATCATTCTGCACAAAGAGGACAAATACAAGGGAAAGGCTAGAAGACTAAAACAAGGAGAAAAATGAGTAATTTACCAATGTAGAAAGGCCCGGAAGGAAGAGCAGATAGAAAGATGATAGGAAAAACTTGTTTTCTGTACTCTGTCTTGAATTCTTTCTGCTGAACCATTTGTATAGCCACCATCTTTACCACCCAGCTACACTGACAATCCCAACACATTTTTTTTTGACACTGCCTGACTTCTTAGAAGGACCTCCTGAATGCTGCCCTCACACAGGCTGTAGTCAAGCTGGCTCGGCTCTTCCAGGAGAGGATTCCCAGCCAGAATCCTCTTTTGGGGATTTCTCATTTTAAAGCCAGTGGAAGCACAGTGAAAGTAAAAGGCAAAAAACCTGTCTCTGGTTTCTGACACACCTTCCTAGCTGGGATAAGGAAACAAATAAGGAGTCACTAGGGAAACTGCATGGAGCTCAGAAACCAAAACCAGACCAAAAATCCATTCAAAATGAGATTCTCTCAGATCTGGCCAAAAGAGGAATGTTGTACTGGTATAGCTCTATTGTTTGCAAACATAGACAAAAGTTTATAGCAAAAAAGCCAACAATACCAGCCAAAAGGTCATTCTGCTGGGAAAGCTCCTGAAGTAAATTAACTCTTCTGGTGGTATAAAATGTGAATTTGTCACCACTGCCTATGCATACCAGATAAATCTCAGCAAGGCCTCAGTGACCATGTGCACATAAAGAACTGAAACTT
Source organism: Thinocorus orbignyianus (assembly GCA_013400375.1). Lineage (NCBI taxonomy): Eukaryota > Metazoa > Chordata > Aves > Ciconiiformes > Thinocoridae > Thinocorus > Thinocorus orbignyianus. The sequence goes on from VXBW01008332.1 coordinate 233,839, forward strand.
ACATATAGATTATCATATGTATGCATATATATATGCATACATACATACATACCCCATAAATATAAATGGGTAGGATCAATGCAGCAGGATAGGAATAAGCAGTTTTTAGAGTTCACGTTTGTTTTAGGAAATTAAACGCTAAATAGCATTGGATTATATATAATCAAAACACATCTTGACATATAAAGTCAAGATGTGACTGAAAAGTGAACAGAAAAAATGTGAATACAAAGAAGTTCAAAATGAGAAAAAAAAAAAGTCTAAGAAAATGCAGGATCCAATCCTGCATTCTGTTTCACTTAAATTCCCCAAGTTCAACGGAAACCAAAGTAATTTAAGGCTTTCATTACAAGAGTGCTAGGTTAGGGGCCCATGAATTAAATCTTCTGCAGCCATCCCAAATACAGCAAGCAGAAGAGAGAGTATTACTAAAGTACTTTGCACTTACCTACACATTTCTCAGACAAAGAGAACCCGGTGCTGTGACTTTTAAAGTTTGAAGTCATACTCTGAAAACCACTGAGATCATTGCCCTTATGTAGGTGTTTTCATACTAGAGCACGTAACACCTGCATCTTTGCCAACAATACAACAGTCAGACTTTTTAGAACAAAATAGTTCAAATGGCATCAGCTAATACAAGGGGTGTTTGGGGTTTTTGAAGCTACTGTGAGCAGAAGAACTGATGCCGTTAAACACCAGATAGTAAATTAAGAACAATGATGGAAGAGGAAGGTATTTAAAGAATCTCTTCATTACCCATTGAAAGCTAACTCAACAATTTGACGATAATAATGATGAAGATTTTGAACTCAGGCACGGAAAACAATACAGGCATCCTGACAGTCATCATATAACCAAATGATAAATACGGAGTCTAACAACTATAAATACAAGAATTTAAAATAAACATCGTTCTACACAAGATAATAGAGCTTGACAGCCAATACACTTGAGTAGCACAATTAGCTGAATCAACTCCATGATGACTGAAATCTGTACTCAGTATTAACAATTAGATGAGGGGAAACAATCCTCTCAACTCTACATACTGGCATGAGAACCACAGTGGCACATTCTCTGAAGTTCTGCGATGGCAACGCTGTCCTCCCAGGCGAATGCAGCACTAAGTATTCCCATGTATACTAGCTCACAAGGACACAATCAACACTTACTGAGTTTCAGGAAATGCTTACATCCTCTTGCCTCCATCTCCACGAAAGCTAATGGAGCTTTTTCAATTGCAGTGGGTTGGGAGACTAACTGGAGACCTGAAGTAGGATGCTTAAAAACCTCCAAATCCTTAAACTGACAGTTAGCTTGCAAATACTGCTATTGTCTGCTTTTTGCCAAACAGAATATTCTTCAAAATCACTGTAAAAATGGGGTTAACGTTTCACATAAGCACTTCATTTATTAAGTGGCTCACATTAACAATCAACTAGGCTAACATAACAAACAATTCTTGTTACTCAAACTGGCGTCATTGTAATGAGCTCCAAATTAATCTCATCCGTACACAATCACTAATCTTGTTTTGTGCCAACTGAATTTTTAATCAGAACGGAGTGAATCATAGGTTGTTTTTAAAATACATTTCTAATACTTGTCATCCAAAATGAATAAACACTAGAGCAGGAAAGAACTTTTCTATTTACATTCTGAGAAGTTGATTTTACTTATGCATACTATACACAAGAGCATCAAATGCATAGGATAGGTGAGGACATTTTTAATGAAAATAACAAATAAAAATATTTATTTCTAATAATGTTTTGAGCAAGAAACAGCATCACCAACCTAAAGAATTTAGCTCCTTGACTGCAATTAAAACTGCATGACAAACCAAAATAAAAGGAACCGTTGGCCCTCTGTTACGTTGCTCCTCAGTATCTACATAATTCTAGAAGATCAGAATACACAGAACCAGACCCTGCAGTCAGCAGAGTAATTACTTCTGGGAAGGCATCTAAAGAAACATATGTTTTGCAGTGCTGAACTTAAGACTCAACCTGAGTTTCAAACTGAAGTGACTTTAATATTTCTGCAAGACATAGAAGCAAAGCTGAGTTTCAACGAGTATTTTCAACTTGTTTCTGCAATTGCAATACCAGTTTAACACAGCAGTTGATTAGCTCTGCTTACAGCATCAAGAGTGCTCAACCCATCACCCTACTGCTGAAAAACAGGCCAAACCATTTATGAATTCTTTGGGAAAAACTGATAGTATGAAGTCTTCACCTACAGCATCTACTTTTTAAAATGCAGTATTTCTGGAATCTGGTTTAGCTAACAGTTGCTTAACTGAACACCTGTCGCTGCGCTCAGATGAAAATCTAACTGGAAGGTCTGCCCATGGCCATGGAAACCGAAGGAGTGATTGAAGCGATCTGCAGCACAGCCGTTCAAATGTCTTCAGGGAGGTCTCCTGAAAGCCTCCATTAGATCCACACGAGCTTGAGGAATCTGGAGTACCTGGTTCTCATTTCAAGCTAAGCATAATGCCTGTCTCAAGACGTGTAACAGCATGTGATGACTTCTGCTTGGAAAACAAGACACTCAGGCAGATGAGAGCAGTGCAGGAAGGCTCAATGTCAGAATTCCCACAGATCCAGTGGCAGACATTACTTACTTAAGAGACTGTGCTCCTTATTTAATACCATCTACATGCTTTTGTGCATGGTAGATTCCGTTTTGATTGCCAGGAACTGTTGCATCAAAACTATTTGAAGATTGCTCAAGATTAGGAGCACTAGATTATGCTCAATGTGCTAATCTATTTTTACTTATAGTCAGTAGAAAGATATGTTAACAGATTTAAAAGTTCTGTTAATGTCTTAGAATTCAATTAAGATTATCCTTATTAAACAGTTCTGAGATCTGTGGAAAACAGGAGTTATTCAAACACTTAGCATAGTAAGCAAGTTATTGATAATGTCACATGCTGGTGAAAACCTCTTTAAACTATGTTGACCATTAAAAGGTGAGTGCAAAAGCAAAAATACACCATGTAGACCATAGCTGCAAGGTGGAGATAACATGCTCCAATAATGTCAGGATGGACTGCAGGAGAATGACCAAGGACCTTATCAAAAAAAGGTTACATTTACATACTGAATACTATACCAAGGCATAATACCCAAAGGAAAGATGTTGGCTTGCAAAATTTCTTTTTTGGTTTGTTTTTAATAATTCTAAAATAGGCTGGTTTATATCTCATCATGCATCAAGAAGCAAATGGCTCTTTAAGCTACTTTCCAACAAACAGGACAAGAAGTCTGTTCTGCGTTTAGGCAGAAAAAAAGCAATGGTCCCAAAAGAAGTATCATTAATGAACACTGTAAGTAAGAAAGAAAGAAAACTAAGGATGTTTTTATCCCACCTTTTAAAAGGGCATTTCTTTGTCTTTATGGTAACACTAACGTAGATAGCTTTTTTCACGCACAGGTTCCAACAACATACAACCTGATTCTAGCCTTCCTCATGGGAAAACAAAGATCTACATACTGCACAAAATTATGCTATTTTTGCTAGAATTAAATGCTTTTTAAAGACACACAACTGATTGATCCTTTTATTCTGAGACAGATGTTTTAAGATGGTCAGATACTGAATAGATATTTTTATAAAGATACTCTGAATAGTTACTGTAAATGTCATCTTCTCTTAAGATATTTTTCAAAAACCCACCTTTATGGATTCAACTTTAAATCATGTTAGAAGACAAAGTGTTTATCCTCACAGTGAGGTAAAACATGGCTTTTTAAATTTATTCTACATTGTTAGTAAATTCTTATCACTGAAGCTATTCTAAAAAAGCCAACTCTCTTTGCATGGTATAAAGTTCTCAAACAGCAAAGTACTTACATGCAAGGCAGAAGGATCTGGCAAAAATTCAGCATCCTCTCCAAAGATAAAATCTGGTGGCAGGTCAGGATAGTGAGCATTAAAAATTATATCCCCTGAAAAGTAACAAATTAAAATATTGTTTGCACTTTTATGTATGTGCTTGTAAATAAATAAATGAAATATTGTACATATGAAACATTTTAATACAAGATTTGATAGCTACATTAAATCTATTTCATGTTAGATATCCATATAATTTTTACAAAAATTCACATGCAAGATAAGCATCAGATGTTTTGGGGGATGAAGTCAAATTCCTGAGGCACAGCTTCCTCCTCTGCAAGCAATGAAATGTGAAATACATTTTTGCTTCATACCCCAAATGGCAATTGAAACACCATCGAGGGTTGCCTCAAAACACCAAGTTAGAAAAGTTATCTTGTTTAAGAAAAAGCACCACCAATATGCAAAACACAGCAATTTAAGTTAAATGCCACCTACTAAGATCAGGATTTTCAAAACACTGGAGCTTTTAAAACTTAGCAGCAGTTACTCCCTCTTCTCCTCATCACCCCCAACTCTTAGAAGGGAGAATACACAGTTCAGTAGGAACCATTCCAACTATCCAAATTCTGGCCAAGAGAAATGCAGTGTTACACATTTAAATAGAGAGACTAAAAATAACTAAAAATACAAACCTTCATCACAGCTTGGCACTGAGTTCTCATCTTGCCAGTGTCACAAGATACACAATTAATTACTGATATCACAGTTCAAGGAAATTTGGGTTGTATTATTTCACTAGTAAACATTCTTCAGAGTTCATGTAGGTCAAGAGGAAAACGGGCACCATTCAAGAAAAAAAAAGAAAAAAAGTAGCAGCTAGCATTACTTCTCTGCCTCCCAATCATTCCTTCCTCTTTATGAAGATATGAAAAAATAACTCTGAGCTTTCCCATAACACAGGTTTGGGAGGTAGCAGGTATTAGAAGAAAGAAGTCAGCATTTACTATGTCTTACCACTTGTTTGAAACCTACACAGCAAAGTAGAACCAGTGTGGTAAGCCTTCTAAACAATTCTGCTCATAGAAAGTTAAACTACTTTTTATTATTTAAAAATTATGAATGCAACACTGAAGAAAAGCAACGGATGAACAAATCTTACAAAACCACATTGCTGGCTCAGTGACGTCACCATCACAAGATATTCAACATGTCAGCTTTAATTGCTAATATTCTGTAAACTTATCTAGGCTCTAGCCGGAAGCAAGGATGCTGTAAAGATTAATTTGTAGTTGATGAAGGCTCATAACCAAGAAGCCAAGGGCCAGTCTGGGGTAAGTATGCTGTACAGTATTACTCCAAATCATGAATTCACTGATCATGCGTCCCAGTAGAGCACAGTGCAGGTTCCTCCTGGCTGCATCCTTGCCTTTCTTTCACAAATGTCAGGAGCACGTGCTAAGTGAGGGATGCAGGAAAGAATAGAGGTCTGCCAATTAAAATATTCAACACAGTCAACATAAAACCAATATTTTATTTCATTTGAAAGAACAAAAAAACAGGCACCAAACCTAGAGGAAACTGTGTATAATTGCAACAGGAAATGCACGTATATTAAGTAAGAGAAATAATTTCTAGACTGCTTAAACTGTAATAAAACAATGAAGAATTCAGAAAAGCTGACATTCATTATACTGTATAGTTCCCATGCCACTATAACTCAACCCTTTCTTTCACATACGACACCTTAAAACAACCTCACCAATTTCTTTCTACAGGACAGGCAACTCTTGAGGTTGTGTGTTGAAGGAGACAAAACTTTAAAATACAATCTTTGACTGAGATTTGCTTCATAGGAAGAGGCATGGTATGAGTAACTCAGAACACCGCACAATGTAAAAGCTTGGCCTGTGACTCAGGTAGTCCAATGCTACGCTGAAGGAAAGAATCCTATCTGTGTTTTTCCCATATTCTTATGCAATGCTAAGTAGGTCATTTAACATACACTTTTCATATTGCAGTTGCTAGTTGCATGCTTTTCATTCTCTGCATTCCTGCTTTAACAGAGTTGATGAAACAGAGTACACATGGCTACAACTCAGTTCACTAGGGGCTGCACTCCAACTTACATAGATACATAAAAGACTATTCAGAGTAAAAGAAGGTTCAAAATAACTGCATATTTTTGTGTTATACCTCCAAATTTGATTAGTGAAAAACTATTACAGAACCTTACATCACAAGGTGGCTCCAAGACTCTGTTTAAATTAGTGAGATTGGCCATAAATTGTATTCATCTTCTAAAGCTCCACATTAATGGGTGAACATCAGGCAAGCTGTGACACTTGGTGTAATGTGAAGGTTCAAGCATGTACAAACTCTTTTTTTGTGTTACTATTTTCTCAGTGTTTTCAGTTCTACAGTAACATGAAGTGAACTCACAGCAGCTCCCAGAACGTCATCATATGCAGTGCTCAAGTACAACAGTAAATTAAAATTGGCATTATTAATTTAACGTGATAGGTGGTAAACTTTTACACATTGGGGTTCGGGTCACCTGTGTATCCCATGCAGTGATGCCTGCTGTGGGACAGGGCCAACAGCCGGGGACAGTACCCTCTTTGACCACCCAGGTGTGAGACGTGTGGCCACATTGGGGTCTGGCACATCATGGTTGCAGTTGGCCAAGTTGAGCTATTAACGCTCACATGCTCATAGCTCTTTACTACCTCCTGTCACACTCCTTCTTCTGCTGAATGTTAGTGACCTATCAGTCCTTATCCACAGTGAGTGACTAACTATGCAGATATTTTGGTTTTAAAAGTTTTCATGACTTGACACCACCGAACATTCATTACAAGGGACAGAATCCAGAGTAAAAAGTAACATTCTGATATTTGACTTTCTGTTACTATTACTTATAATTGCTTCTACTTGCCCAGGGTAAACATGCCTCAAATCCAGATTCCCAAGTCACTTTAGTAAAAGTCATTTTCAGGCCCAATTTATCAGCATGAAAGCCAATGTGTATTCCAAGCTTATTTTTCCTATAGTATATCCATTTTCCAAAAGGCTATATTCAGTATGACTGAACGGTTCTCTAAGCTCCAAAATAATAGTTTTATTTATTTTAGTGCCTGTTAATCATACAATCACAAAACACTAGTGCCGAGACCATATTCAAAACATTTTATAACCACATGGAACCTTAAAAGATCATGCTGTTGTCCTTATTTTCTAACTAAACCAGAAACAAATAAGCCAATGAATCATTAACACTCTCTTTCCTGCAGTACCATAGGGTTTTTATGCAAGTGTAAACACTATTTTATTTTGCTACAATCAAACTTCACACAGGCTGGGGAACAATAAAGACAAAAAAGTTCAGAACAAAATGGTGTTTCAACTTCAATGTAAATAGTTAGGAAAGAGCAGTGCTTCTCTATCATCTGTGGTTCCCAGTCCATCAGTTAAATGGACTGTTAAAAAGATCTGATCTTAGCACAGTTTTTTCATGTATTTAAAAGATTAAAAAAAAAAGCATCCCTTCAGTCAAAACTTATTCTAGTAAGTCTCACTTTCGCCATGAATCCAAAGACATTCAAGTAGTTGCTAAAAGGAAAGAAAAAATAACTTTTTTTTGAACCATATTAGACATTCACCCCAGCCTCTGTAATTTTTCTTCTCCATCCTCTCCTCTTCCATATAATTTTCCTTATGCCTTGCTTAATTTACCATATTAGGATAGAAAAAGCAAAACCCTTGACCCTAGAAAGCTTAGGTACCAAGGAATGAGTTTGCCCTATTCACAACTACTAGCATGAGCTGTTTTCCTAAATTACCTATTCTCAACAAAAATACACCATTACAAATCAAACTAAAGATTAAGGGAATCAATCCTAAATCTTGTTTTTATAAAATACCAGTTTTAATTTCTTTGGTGTGTGAAGTTAACTGCTTGCTTGGCAGGGATACGATACATAAATAAAAAAATGCTTCTTTACCCTCAAAACCCCCTGTATTTAAACAATCACAATAGCCAACGTAACAGCAAATCTGCTTTAACTTCACATAAATATTAATATTGGTCTCTCAGTGAGCTTACAAAACACAAGGTGTTAAATATTTTTAATAACAAGCTACCAGTTTGTCCTGGCCTAGTAATATATCCATTTTTTAACAACTACTTTATTTAATATTTAGATGATCTTACCTGTGTCTTACTCTCTTCAAACATAATTGTCCTGGGGCAAAACCATAAATTTTTCAAGCAATAAAGCCATTTGCGTAATTATTGTGCTTAAGAGTTTGTTACGGTTACCGTTTCAATTTTGCACCAAAAAAATGTATCAATGTAGTCCTGCATTCTTTCCCCTTCTTGCCTAAATCAAACAAATACCTTTTTCTTGCATCTCCAGCACGAATATGCAGTTCCTCAAATGTTTCAACTCTGCTCTTTCCACAGACAGAAGGCAACTGCACGGCCCTTCACAGCATTATTGACCATGACCATTCCAATGAAAGAACAAGGGAAGCAAAACCTTCACACTCAGACCACTTTTATCTCATTTCTGTAGATATAGTAGCCAATAATTACTTCAGTGGAATTACATTCCCAATTAAATACCACTACAGAATTTAAAATTACTTCAATAAAGTTAAAGTCATTGTGTGAAAGATAAATTTAGAAGAAAAAGTATGTATTATACATCTTTTGCTTTTCATTATCCAAAAATATTACTTAGTCTTTCTTTTTCTTTCCTTGGGCAAACAGCACTAAATTTTGAAATATTTTACTTAACAAGATTTCAAAAGAAAAGTTAATATGCTCCCAGTAGACAAAAAGATAGAAATATTAATACTTAAATCTATAATTTCTTTTAACACAGAGAGACGTTGTTCTTTTCTCGTCTACCAAAATGCATAACCAAGTCTAACAAAGCAGAAAGGACTGACTAAGGCAAGTCAGGTCTAACTCTGAAGCTGAAAAAGTTCTTAAAGCCTTACAGTTCATTTCCACTGGTCTACCCTATATACAGTTTTTCCTCTCCTGACAACTTCCTTTTAAAAGGTATTTTTCTTTCCTTTTTAAAACCATACTGTAAATTCAGTAGTACTGAAAAATATTATACTGAGTGCCACAGCTTTAATGTCCCTGATTACCTAAAGGTGTTAAAATTAGGAAGCAACGTATGATTTCATTTCCTAAACTCTGTTTCTGAAAGGTTATCTATATTCTTCATTTTTTTCTGACCCCAAGAATTTCTAAATCACCACTATTTAGAATAAACACCTGTGTCCACTGCAGCCTGGAACAAGACCAATCTGAATGGAATTCATCATACGAAGAAGATCAACCCACTGGACTTTAAAGAAACAAACAAAAAATACAAATGCAACTTGAACATGAAATGCATTCATAGATAACAGGGAGCAGTGTTGAAGCAAGTGATCTATCCTTTGTGTAGAATCCATTTTGGAAAAATAAAGAAACCGCTCTTGTTGAATATTTAAATGAGAAAGATAGTAAGTAGAATTATATTATTCATCTATTCAGAATGCTACCTATCTCTTCTAGTGCCACATAAATTGTAGAGAAAAAACACTCATCAGTACCCTCTGTAAATAAATTCTTACCTACACCAGCCATTGCTCAATGTCTTTACAGGTATAAAAATAAACAGCCATGCATTACTATCTGCAACCAAAATAGTAAGTCATTGTAGTCAGGAGTATGAAAGGATTTAAAGAAGAAATACTAGCCACTCTACTACACGCAAAGCTGCAAAGGACCCAGTCTCCACAAGCTTGGTTCAGTTTAAGTTGTTTAGTGTCATTTGAGTGCCTCAGGGTACATTTATGGCAGCTGTGAACACAGGGTTTTTCAGAGAGATCGGGGCCCTTTGGGTCAGCAGCTGAAAAGGCCAAGCAAGATACCCTAGGGAACCTCAGAGTCAGACACCTATAGTTAGGCAAGTGAATCAACTCCCACTTTTCCAATACCAAAAAAAAAAAAAAAAAAAAAATAAAATACAGGAAGGATTTGTAGGATGAATATTTGGTTCTTGAGCAAAGGATGGCAGGCATGAGGATTTTTTTGCTTTAACCTCAACTGAGAAATGCTTCTGCAGGAGAAAGGAAAACAAACTAAACCAAATCAAATCCTGCATATGGGAAGAGAATTATGTTCTAAAGGGGGTAAAGCTGCAAAAATGGAGTAAAAGTAAATTAAGTAGATCCCAAGCAGTTGAAGAATCTTAGTTACTTGCAGTTCTGTAACCGAGCAACTGCTTTCTCAGAAATTTTAGTATTAAAATTGAAGAGAACAAAGATAAGAACAACAGAAAATACAAGAGAGGATTATAACTTGGTAGAAATTAAAGACAATGCTAGAGCAGTTATAACAGAGACACTAGGTAGGTGAAAAAAAGAAAGGCTTAAGTGAAGGACAAATACATTCAAGCAAACAGACTGTAAACTGTCACCAGTAACTGCAGCCCAAATAGGACAAGAAAGGAGGAAAGAACAAAACAGGAAGGCACTACGGTAATACCAATGCAGGGGCCTAACCTAAAATCCTTTAAAACTCTTTAAGTCCACAACTGTACATAGATACTTGCAAAGTCACCTCTCTTGATGAAGAAATATATTATTTAAGATCTATACCTCCAAAAACTTATGTTGTTTACTCATTCAAGTGAAGTTCAGAACATAAGGAAAAGTGTCAAAAAAAGCCTCAAACAACCCAAGTGAGAAGAAAGTGATTATTCAAAAGGGAAAATATTGTCAACTTTGTATTCTAAGAAGAAATAAATATAATAAAAAGATTAGACTCTCTCTTGATGTTTCTCATTAGGCACATTCATTAGATAACAAATAGGTTACTGAAGCAAGAATATTCATCACTCCTGCCATATAAAGCAAGACTCAGGAAAGCTTCAGAAAACATATGACCCAATACAAAGACACTTACCGTAGAGGTAATGGTATCACCTAAGTATAATCTGAATTACAGCAATCAAGAAGTCATTTCAGCAAGAGCCAAGAGCCTCAACTAAAGCACAACTAGTGTAAAATAACCTAATGGTGCACAGAAGACTGACACACGCATTGCAGCAACCTAGTTATAAGAATCTTAAATCTTACAATAACTTGTAAAATTATTTTTACAATTGCTTATTGGCACAATAAGCAGATCTGCAAAGCAGCTTTTAAAAGCACAACAAGGAGGTCAGGCTCTTCCCCATATTTATAATTTTGTTTATTTCTAATTAATTCCTTAAAGTAGTAAGCCACAAGAAGACTAGATGAACTTACTGAAAGAATCACAGGAATAAAGAGAGACAAATTCTGTACGTATATTACGGGCAATATTCTTAGACTAGTAAAGCAGCAATACTACAATTTCCCCTGTCTATATCCTATAATTAAAATGAATACTAAACTAAGAAAAAGGGCTCAGAATCAAAAAAATAAAACCAAGCTTCAAATAAGACAAAGGAAACCTTCGGGATCAAGGAAAACAAAGTGGTGGCAGCAGAACCCTGAGTTGTAATCCACTCACATAAAAACAGTGAAAATCAGACAGAAGAGGAAAATACTAGAGTTCAAGAGGCTACAGAGAACAGTAGCATCACAAGGGCAACACATTGTTTAATCACCATGAAATTCCAGATGACAGCACTCAAGCACAGAGAGGGAAGGAGGCATCAGTGCCTGAAAAAGAAAATGTGAAGAGCACAGGCAAAAAACAGTAAGAGTCAGGTTTTCTTAGTAGATAGAAACAGTGAGAGCTTGAGTGAAAATGTAAAACCATAAGCAAGAGATTCCAGGGTTTGCTAAAACAAAATTGCCTTGACCAAGGAACTGATTCATAATGTTGTACTTTAATTATTATTATTCAGTAAAGACTATTACAGGTTACAACTGCGCTCCTCCTGACAGTTTCTGTGACATCTGCCTTGATGTTTAAGCAAGGAAGACCAATGAGTCTACAAGAGTTACAAAATACTTCACCTCAAAATACACAAATACTTCTTTCAGAAAGGATAACAAACTACTCAGCAGACACGGCTGCGCAGTTAGCAATAAAGGACAGCTCTGCACATCAGAGAATGCTCAGAGTAAGTTTTGTCCTCGGAACACAGATTCAACCTTTAACAGGATATTACAGTCAATTTTCTTGGAGTCAAAACTCCTATAAAGAACTTGGAAAAAGTCAAACATAAAGCACTGAGTTTAGTGTAACAGCACCGAGTGCTGGATGAACTAATAAAAACAATACAGCCATCTCACATTTTAGGTGACAGTCTAGCAAGTCTCAAGTCTTCCATGTCATTCTGGCCATGAAAAGAAATTTATGGCTTCTTTCCCTTACAGAAGAAAATGAAGTAAAAGCAGCTCTCTAAAAGCATCATTTAAAAGTTTCTGAAGTGTGGTTAGTACGATAAACAGATCTCCAACACTGATATAACATCTTCTCCCGTACAAAAACGCAGGTATCTCCAAGGTTCCTGGCTAGAGCTGAGTAACTGTTCAGTGTAACATTTCAGCAGCCCAGAATACATGCAAGGGTAAGGTGAACATGACATCTGAAAAAATAAGCAATTAAATAGCTAACTAGATCTCAAGAAAATGTCTTAAAATGACCAACAAGCCGTTCTTAATTCACAGGATGTTTGATCTTACTGAAGTTACCAAAAGAATTGTTTTACACTACAGGTAGTCAGCCACTGCCTTGCCTACAACTACACTGTCCCCCTTTTCAAAAAAAACAAAAAACAAAAAACAAAACAGTGAACTTCCCAGTCTTTTGGAAAACAGGATTGTGACTATGCAGTTAGACTTCTCAAAGTAGCATACTAACAGTTTTCAACACAGTAGGATTCGTACATTTGTGCAGTAACAGCGGTTATGATTGATGATATGCAAAGATCTGATCTGTTGCAAAGAGGATGTAACGCAAACCACAAAGGAACTACACACTTTAGCTGGCATTGGGCACCACATAACGAAGACCATACACTGCGGATCCTGAATATTTTCAGCCAATCTTTTTATTCTGACAGATTTTGCAACTTTCCTTTGCAGAAATACTCTGCCCTTGAAAGATAACACATCTAGCAACAGCCTATAACAAAGTATCTACAAATCTCTGGTTGTACACCATGGCCGTCTTCCCCTGCCATCATTATAGATCAAAATATAGAATTATCAAAGCTTTCTTGAATCTCCTCGCTTCACTATTTATTCCACATGATGTGAGACTGGACGACGTACAGCATTTTTAGGCATGTAATGCTGAAATGCAGATGATTATTATTACTTGAATTCACTGCAATTCTTAGGTACCTCTGGAAAAGATACACTTGCTTACATCACTTTCAGTTGGTCGTGTTAAAATATATAGCACGGTTAAAATGTATGGTGTGGGTTTTGTGAAGGTGAAGAGGAGAAATAGCATTATTTTTGCTTAATTGTTTATATGATCTTCAAAATACAAGAACCGGGGCACACACACACACACAAAAGAAAAGTTGATTTCTCAATATTTAAACTTAATTACTAGTCCATAGTCATATTTCTAGGTGCATTAACAGAAGCATAGTCATTTAGTACTCAGTATAGTATGTATGTCTATATACTCGAATACGGCATTTTAATCTACTAACTTTTCTTTATGAATGAGGAACAATTCTAGCCTCTACTCAAAAACAAGTAAGGACTTAAATCCCTCAGAATGTAAGAATAGGGTCCTGCACGGTGATAAACAAGTTACTACAGTGCCATATAAAATATGATACCATTCTCTAAAGCGATGTCATCCAATGAAGCTTCTTTTCACTGCATCTTGATAGTAGCTACCAGAAAAGTCTCAAGTAGAATCTACTACATGTTGCAGGACACATCAAGACTCAACAAGTTGAGTCTGCTACACAGCATCACTTTTTTTAAAAAAAAAAAAAAAAAAAAAAAAAAAAAGGACAAAAATTCTACTTGGTAGGGTAGTTGGTTCCATTCCTTACTGAAAATTCTGAATAAATGTACAGCCACATTTTTGCTTAAAATAATGTCTAGCTAGGACTTATTATTCCATTTTTATCTTTCGTAAAAGAATGATTAGGAAGTCTGTCGAGCCATGATTTCATACTTCTACAATAGATAAAATAATCATAGTAGACTGATACATGAACCTAGCTCCTCTCTCAAACACATGAGCAAACTTCCAGACCAACTTCTGGGAAAGACAACTTTCTTTCTAAGTGCCAAGTGGAAGCTTTAAAGTATTAATTATCAGAAATTTAACTGTGTTGATTTCTGCTCATAACAGAGAAGGGCTTCCAGTGCACTACACAATGATAAGGAAAAGTACTACAGAAGGAATACAACAATGTTCTTAATATTTAAAATGTCTTAGAGAGCTATAGTATCTGTATGACGCAGTGTAAATAGATATTATCAAAGCAGTAAGTGTTTTAAATGTTTTACATTTCTGTTCACGCCAAACACTTGTTCCCCGAGATAGTACATTTTCCATCTACTTCATTCCCCTAACCAGGTATCTATACATATAAATAAGGCTTGACCTGAGCCTTTCCTTCTCAAGAATCTCCAGCTCTCTTTGCCTCTCCTTGTAGAACAGATGCTCCAGTCCCCTCAGTCATTTTCGTGGTCTTTTGCTGGACTCATTCCAGCATGTCCATACCTTTCTGATATTAGGGAGACCAGAACTGGATACAGTACTGTACTCCAGATGTGATTTTACTCATGCTGGCCTAAGTCTAAATTTAAATTTTACTTTATCTGAAATTATTCATCCTCTCTCTTATTTCAGATGTTAGAGATAGAAAACAATACTACTTTATCATTTTTTCACATGCAGACTACAAGCAATTCATGTGTTTAGAAAAATATATTTTATCTTGTAAACACATACAAAAGGACATTTTATTCTGATCCTTTGAACCAAAAACCAGACTAATTGAAGAGTGGGCAAACAAGGCATCTATCTACATATCCTCCACAGGAGGATAGTAGTAGTTACCTCCATAGTAACCACAGCACTAAATCAGAAAAAACAGTCACATTCCTCTAATCTGGTCAATTATACCAGTTACTGTTTAGAGATACCTAATAAAATAACAGACTGACTTCTTTTATTGGAGTTTAATAAAGAATTCTTCCTATAAGAGAAAAAAAAGAAAGAACACAAAGCAAATACAAACCATAAGCTAGTCTAAAAATCATCATGAGGTTGTCTTAGTCATAACATTTTATTGAAATGTTAAGGGGACTTTGTGACTTTTGGCTTTTAGGACTCATTTTCAAATTTGTAGTATCGAGAAAGGTTGTAAACTTATCTTAAAAATTAGATATTATTGCAGTTGTATGTTCTTTGAGGTGAAGTTTTAACAAAAAACAACACACACAAGTATTTCAAAAGCAATAAAATTAGTCTGAAACACTGGAAAACTTAAAGTGATATAGAACACTGCTATTAAGAGAAAGGCCAAGATGCAATAACAATAGTTTTTAACTTACATTTGAGTGTTTCTCCAGCATATGGGATATGTAGCTTAAACCGATCACAGCTGGGTCCAGGGGTCAAGGATGTACACCTAAAAAGGAAGACAAGAATGCGCTAAGAAGTCACCGATGGTAGCAGACACTAATATTATTCTACAGAGTACAAATGACCAACACAATAAAGAAACTGTGAATACTAGAAATACTCATCCTCACAATTCTGAGGAAGAAGGAAAAGTGGGAAAGTTGCAGGAGGTCCATTCTCTTGTGATCAGCAGTTCTCACAACAGCACGAGAAACTTAGGATCTGTGCCAACCACCTTCTTGCCTCAGCTCATCTATCAGATCACCACTAGAGTTCTGTTACAAAACCACTGACAATATAATGATACAAAAGACGTGTACTTGGGCCATACACACAGCTGAAAGCAAAAAGGTGGGTAGGCCAGAAAGTACAAAAATTCTAATCCTACCTAATCAGAAACACTCCTTTAGCTCTGTCTTACCACAGAAGAGGCATCAGGGCAAACAGGACAATGTTAACTCTCACTAACATTCTCAGAACACGTCAGAGAGCCTTTTCTCTCAAATGCTGGCTCTACTGTCTTTTCTCTTTACACATGCAAGTCAAGGAAACCACATACACTAACTTCAGACTGGTTTTATTCGCTGAGCTACATTCACTATTTATTCAAATTTGTGCCTACATTTAGATTCATCAAAAAGAAGCAACCACAGAACTACAGATCAATTAACTTAAATGAAGTTTCCACAAAAATACTAGAATACATAAGCAAATGTCTTGTGCGCACCTAGAATCTAACATAGATACAACTAACAGCCTACAGTAATTCAAGAATATGCTACATTTTTTCAGTACCATTACAGAAATTAGATAACTGCCCTTGCAAATACAAGGGAAGCAACACATGTCCTACCTTCACTTCAGAAAGGTTTTAGCAATGTCTTGTGAGAGCACAATTCAAAACAATCTACAGAAACATGATTTAGATACAACTATTATGAGATACGTGCAGAGCTGACTGGAAAGCAAGTTTCAAAAAAAGATTAGTTCACATCTTGCTTCATCCAGGAAGAATGCACTGACTGGGTTTTCTTCTGGCAGAATACTACTTTCTATTTCATTGAAAGACTGATGACAGAAAAGAGATGATGCTTATTAAACCTGCTGATGATGCCAACATGAAAGCAAATGCAGCATGCTGCATGACAGGAGCAGGGCTGAGAAATGTTTTGATTTGATGGTCTGTATTACTGGTTTTTGAATTACATATAGACAGGGCTTAGCTAGAACAGTAAGCATCACCACCCTTGCTGGGAGTATAATCAGTCTGAGAACATGAAAGATTGGAGCTCAGTGAAAGAGAAACAAAAGAACATAATTTTTTTCCAATACATGGTTTTTTAGTAGGTGAGAACAGCAAAACAGGAGTGCCCATTGTTAGAGTGTTTTAATGGCTGTGGATTAATTTAGCAGCTATAGATATGAAAGTATTATTAGCTCCTTTCAAGTCATTTCTAAGGCTTACATCACATATAAGGCCAATTCTAGGAAGCATACAAAAAAAAGCAACACCAAAAAAAATCCTTTGCAAGTTCTAAAATATCTCTGCAACACCAGTTAATATTTAATGGAAGCTTATTTCAAAGTATCCCAGGTCATGGTCTGAGGCACATTTCTCAAATATTACCAAAATAACATTGTTGTTAGTTTTTCAACAGATAAAAAAAATTCTGATCCTGCAAATACTCTACAATCTTTTAGCATAGTGGGACATTTGGAAATACTTAGGGAAAATATAACACCCTTTAACATGAAAATAAAAGACTTATTTAATGGTAAATGTCCCTAAAAGCAATACTAAGTACTTTTCCAAGATTATTATACCCTACTAGAGATGGTTTTAATTTTACTGGTCTAGCAGTGATGAAAACTGACAGTATTCACTGTCTCTTTTTTTTTTTTTTTTCCTCCCCAAATTACTCTGGCTAGGCTGTGCAAGATAATTCAATAACTGCAACAGGTTGAACAGTCAAGCAAAAATCTTACATACATCTATGTGAAAGGAGGCAGTTACTTTTCAGTAAAACCAGTAAAAGAACAAAACTCCTAAGGCAAATCAAAACTTTGGTACATCTAGCAGTCTATGTGTGACCTTCTTTCAAGAGAAAGCCACAGATAATGGCCTGGCTACGGACATCATCTCCTGCCCGAATTTTCTTAACACACGGAACCTCTCATAAGTATAAAGATGCCCAACCCAGAAACTGGCCTCTGTCTTCTCCAAAATGTAAGATTTTGCATTTGCTGAGCCTTTTACTTAACATGGTCTACACAAAAGTCACACTGAAAAGGAATGATTTGTAACAAGGTTTATTGAAGATTATTTGTTGATCACAGGGAATTGCCAGAGAGAGTAGTAATATCTGGTGTTGAAAATTAATTTCAGAAGCTGACTCCATCTCACGATGAATGGATGTGCTATCTCCCTCTTTACTCATGGAAAAATATTACACTGGTTTGCATATCTTCATCTAAATAGTCAATATTTTACACAGGAAAGCCACAGATGCAAGAATTAATGCTCTGATGTTCAGATTGGTGATATGAATTAGTCTTCACAAGATGATTAATGCTATACCACAAGACCACCCACAACGGCTTCCCTAGTAAAATATCAAAGAATCATCAACTTGACAAGTTTCTGGGACAAAGGAATACCCTTGTATGTATCGCTTAAAATCATGCTGCCATATCTAAAGGAGCTGTGCTGAGACCTAAGGTTGGAATTTGGTAGATGAAATTGAGTATGTGAGAAACCATCACTGAAGGCAAACTCTTCTCTTTCTCAGCAGATTTTAGATAAGTTCCTTGAGCAAATACAGCAGATTAAATTTGAGCTGAGATACATTACATCCTTATGAAATAAGTAATCCAAGTAGGAGACAAGTAGAACATTCCTTTGTTGAACGTTTGATGCATCTTACAATTGGGATTGTCTGTGACCTGTCAGGAGAAGGTTTCTTTCACAGTAAATAAAACACACACAAACTAAACCAGTTCTTATTCAGTGAAAAAAGTCACTGTCAGCACCAGATGCTTATTTAGAAGCATTCAGAATTCTTTACCAGCCACAAAAGGAAACAGGAAAGACGATCCAAGAGACAAAAAGGGGGGGGGGATAAAAATCAGGAAAGTTTCTTGGTTTTGCTGCTTGGAATAAGGCATTGGCCTATAATGATAGGTATAGTAGAAGGTATTTTTCTGTAGAGTACTCTAAAAGCCTCCAGAAAGGCGGTTCTAATTGAGCTTAACATCAGATTTTCACTTATATCAATGGATTTTTAATCAACTATTCTGTCGAATTGACTCTTCTTCCATTTTGTTTAAGCTAAAAAAAATACTTCCCTTTCCTTCTGAGCCACTTTGATATTTTCCAGGATTGAAGCCATGATGATAAGGAGGACTGTGATAGTTCTAGGTTTCAATACGGTCTTCCTATCAACAATCACTTGAAAGTATTCCCAAGACAAGCAGTTTTCAATTATTTGGAGTCTCATAAGATCTTATCCAAAAATAAGTTCTGTGCCAGCTGAAGGGGTCACACTGAAACAGAAGCCCAAGTGTTTACCACCTTAATCCTTAAAGTCCGGAGATGAGTGGTTACTCTATCCAAGCAACTTTAAAAAAAAAAAATAAAAACACCAAAAAACCAAAAAACAAACACCAAACCACCAACACCCCACTCAAAACCAACTCTTTAAATCCCCAAATTCCAGACTGAGGCTTGTTTTTTATACCACTCCTATAAATCTACTCTTTAGAACCATATAAAACCACAGAAAGCATCCAGAAATGCCAAGAGAAATACAATAGCTCTACTGAAAAACATACAATCTCCTTTTTATTTCACCTTTTTAATTTGTGGAAAAGGTGTATAACCCAATATTCATGTGAGATTTATCTGATGACTATCAAATTTCTTAATGAAAAAAAGCATGCAATATGTTTAGTCATTCTTCCTTCATGGACCATATAGAAGCTTTACCACCTTTACTATCTGAAGACAAATCATCAGTGAATTTTACTGTACAAGTAAAGAATAGCAAAGAAAAATCAGACCAAGAATTTTAGCAATTATCATTCCAAGAACTTGCAACAATTGAGACTGCCTAACCTGAATAACCACATACGCAAAAGCTAGTTTAATCTCATGAAGCTTAGGCTGTTACACTTGCTGTTCTTGAGTATCAGTACTTTTTGAATAACAGACAATATTTTTTCTTCACTGGGCTGTTGATGTAAAAGCCAAGAAGGCTTCACACAGCATTAGAAATATGCTGATGGCAAGCACAACTAAAAACCAACACACACAAAAATAAAAAGAGAAACACCACAAAGGAAGTTATGACCACTGGCTGTATTCCCAACTCTTCCCTGCTCTAAAATATCTAGTACATGTTTCTAATCACTTCTATACATGCCATTTCAAGATACCGTTAAGGAAAAAGGTCAAGTTCTAAAGACTAAAGAAGAGAATAAGTATATTCTTATTAGTGATGAGACACAATGCAGACAGGGTTTAAGAGGTTGAAGGTTTTGTCAGCAAGAAACAAATGTAATTCAGAAGCAAAGACACATAAATTCCTTTTACTAATAAGAAGTGGCAAACTCAAAACTCCACCCAAAGCTTCACCCAAAACTCTCACTGTGGCATTTGCTAAGAAAAACACTTTAATATTAAACTCAATTAGAACAGCCCTTGCAGATGCCTTTAGATTCCTCATTTCTCCCATTTTTTGTAGATGGAAATATGCTTCAGTGTCACTTGAAGACACAGTATTTCATCCCATTCAATTAAGAATTAATTGCAGAATTCACAACAGATGGGTAAGCCATCTACAGAGGCATTAAGAATAATTAAAGTGTATGGAGGGGGGAGGAGAGTGGAAGGAAGGCCAGCAGGTGACAGGTTTTTTTGCAAGGATCAGGAAACCAAAAAACGGTCAGAATGACATTTTAGAGAGTTGACACTGATGGTGAAAACCTGCATCATACTGCAGCTCCCTGCAACAGTGCACAAAGCTTTACAGGCTCCCAGAGACCTGCAAACATACAAGAGCACTGAGCAGCTGCTGCTGGAAACCAACAGATCCAACCAAAATCCTGTCAATCAGGCAAAATTTGAAATGGGAGAGAGTCTAGCAAACCAATTTTCATCTTCTGTTCCTCCTCTTTATACAGACATATGTATTACACATATGAGAAGAGGACTTGAACTTAAAGACACACACCACTGCTTTTGGGAAATAAAATTTTGTTACAATTTAAAGTGATCACTAACTTCATACATATTTTAATTAAAATATTACAATCTGAAAGCCAATTCCTAATTATTCCAAAGAACTTTCCAACAGATAAACCCACTGTTTTCGTAAAATTCATTTGTACCCTAACTGGCTTCTTCAAAATTAGTATAAACTAAACTATACACACAAAGATGACAATTATGTTATTTTTGAATCCTGTCAGTATGGACGATATTCCATAATTGCCACAGCATTTCAAACCATAGCTAAATTCCAAGGTGTCTCCAGATATGTCTTCCAGATATGTCAGGAATATATTCTCAACAAAATCTTCATCTATTATAAGTGCTGATTTTCCTTTATGTACATATTTCTGTCTCCTTGTATGGAGATCATTGTACTAACTGCAACTTTCAGAAAGAACTGGGATGCCAGGCAGAACATATACCCTTGGAAAACAACCCCTCACTTCCATTCTGTACCCATAAGCCAATTTGCATTTTTTAAAAAGTAAAGTTCGAATAACTATTTAGAATTAATTCAGTTCCCTGCAACCTGCTTTTACTGGAAACACTATACAAAAGCATCTAATGAGTACTGTCATTAGTAAAACAAATATAGTAGCTGTATGTTAACAGAAAATGTAGATTTACTTAATATGAGTGAGAGTTTGCCACAGCAGATGATGCATGTGGGGAAAGCTCTGGGCCTGGTTCTAGAACTGCAAATCCCCTTCTTGTGGCAGGCATCCTGCCATCTCCCAAAGTACAGCTGCCTCTGCTGGAGGTAGACATTCAGACCAGCCTCTATGAGGGAAACAGGAAACACACACAAGTATATTTTGAAATCAGCTCAGAGAGCTTCTAAATTAAATGAAAGCATGTACAAACCCCATGCAATTGTGATTTTTTTAAGTACCACAAAGTCACTGTTCATCTAGCCTAGGAAGTTCATTTTAGAACTGCTCTTTTCTATTCACAATTGTAGGATGGGTTGGAGAGGACCATGACAAAAAGGAATATAAATACAGGCCTGATAATTAGCACATCTAATATATCTGCAAGCATAGTTGAAAAAACACCTCTGAAGAACACACCATCTCAAAAGTTTCCATTCGTAAAATGCCTTTGGTTTAGTGTGGGAGTTCATTATTATTGGGTGTCAACAAGCTAATTACGATACAAATTAAGAAAAATAATTAACAACTGTCAAAGGAAACTTTTCAACAAAATATGCTTTAGAAACATCTTTTACAATCAAACCGATAACATTTGTATGTAAGATCTTTTAAACATATACATAATTGCCTGTAACTCCCTTTAAAAACTACACATGGTGCAAATATTTCCCAAAAGAATACAACAGAAACCGAAAATGGAAACTTTAATGAAGCAGTGATTGAAAAATGAACAAAATCAAGAAAATAGCAATGGGCTAACACTCGTAACGCATGCTTCAGTAGACTATGTTTTCATAAATAAACTAGTGAATTCACAGTATCATAAACTACCTTTCTGTAACATGTTCAGGCAAGGAAAAGGCACAACTGCTACATTATACTGTAAGACACCCTGTACCCCAAATTCTTGGAACTCTAAAGCAGTTTTAGAGAAGAGTATGAGGAAGCGGCAGATGTGTCCTTTGGATTTACTTCATCTTCTTTTCTTCCTGACAGATTCAAAGTCCTGTTTCACATTTTCACAACCGAAATGTATTACTTTGTGATGTGTTAGAACTTAATCATCTCTTATGTTCTACTTCTACTGTTCTCTAATGTGAATTCAATTTCTGAAGAAAGAAAAAAAACATCAGACAAGGAACATTTTTGCTTTTCGATTACTCTAAAAGAGAACCATTCTTCACCAAGTATGAAATTACAGTCTACCACCTGGAGTTTCACATCCTTTCAGTGTTCACAGAAAGAACGTATTCATACAGAAAGTCACAAAAGCCAAGCTACTACAAACATAAGTTTTAATAAGTCATTTAGCATCACTCCCAATACCGCCTGTAGTAGCCATAACGACTCCCAAATTATTTTCTAAGTAATTTATTTCACACCATAGAACTATTTAGTTTATTGGAAAACGCAATGAACTGATAACAGAAAAAAACCCCCCACAACCTACTAAAAGCACAGTCCATGTTTATATATTTTCCCCATTTAGCAAACTAACTGTAAAATACCAGGAGGGGTCCATAGTGATCCTATGCCATTCCCCATTTTCTTTTAAAGTTTTATTCTAATTGTGTATTTTCAGAGCTTTCCAGTTACAGATCTCTAATTATTTGATTTCATAGTATTACAAACTCTCAGAAGAAATTTATGCTAATACAACAATGACAAATCTGGTTCTTTGAATATGAAAGTTAGACCAAGCAAGGATCACCACATTCTGAATCTAACGTGTAGCTTTCAGTTGCACATACATTCAAAAGAGAAACTTCTAACTGTGTATATTCATATAATATGTTATAGAACTGGAGACACAGCAGAAACCCTATGAAAAGATGACACGATTTCCCACAGCATTCTCATGGAGAAAACGGCTGCTCGTGGCTTGGACGGGCGTACGCTTCACTGGATAAAAATCTGTCTGGTGGCTGGGCCCAAGGAGTCCTGGTGAATGGAGTTAAATCCAGTTGGCAGCTGGCCACAAGTGGTGTTCCCCAGGGCTCAGTATTGGGATCTCTTTAATATTTTTATCCACGACCTGGATGAGGGGATTGAGTGTACCCTCACTCTGTTTGCAGATGATACATCAAGTAGGGTAGGAAGGCTCTACAGAAGGATCTGGACAGGCTGGATCAATGGGCTGAGACCAATGGGATGAGTTTCAACAAGGCCAAGTGCCAGGTCCTGCACTTGGGACACAACAACCCCATGCAGCACTCGAGGCCTGGGGAAGAGTGGCTGGAGAGCTGCCTGGCAGAAAAGGACCTGGGGATATTGGTTGACTGTCAGTCGAACACAAGCCAGCAGTGTGCCCAGGTGGCCAAGGGGGCCAGTAGCATCCTGACTTGTACCAGAAATAGTACAGTCAGTAGGACGAGATTAGCCATTGTCCCCCTGTATTTTGGCAATGGTGAGGCCACACCTTGAATACCGTGTTCAGTTTTGGGTCCCTCACTACAAGAAAGACACTGAGGTGCTGGAGTGGGTCCAGAGAAGACCAACAAAGCTTGTGAGGGGCCTAAAGCTCAAGCCTCATGAAAAGTAGCTGAGGAAACTGGCGTTGTTTAGTCTGGAGAAAAGGAGGCTGAGGGGAGACCTTATCGCTCTGTACAACTACCTGAAAGGAGGTTGCAGTGAGTTGGGGGTCAGTCTCCTCTCCAAAGTAACAGGAGATGGGACAAGAAGAAACGGCCTCGAAGTTGCACCAGGGAAGGTTTTGACTGGATATTAGGAAAAATTTATTGACTGAAAGGATTATTAAGCATTGGAACAGGCTGCCCAGGGAAGTGGTTGAGTTACCATTTCTGGAGCTATATAGAAGACGCCTAGATCTGGAACTTGGGGACATGGCTCAGTGGTGAACCTGGCAATGTCAGGTTAATGCTTAGACTCGATCACATTAAAGTTCCTTTCCAACCTAAAGGATTCTATGAATAAAAATATCAGCAGTTCTCCTATTTCTAGCATTATTTTAGATTAATTACAACAGTGAGGGTATGCAATAGACTAAAAAGACAGGAAAACCCTAATCGTGTACAAAATTACAACAGATCACTCTGTGGAACTGCACCTGAAGAAAGTAAACCCCACATAGCTGCATGTTACATTTTCTCCAGGAAATTCCTTCTCTAACTTCTCACATTATTTCCCACAGTTCAGTTGTGCTAATATTATTTTCAAAGCCACAGCACAAAAGCATAAAACTACTCATCTGTCTCCCTATGGTCACATAGGGAAAAAAGAAAGCAGTTCCACGTACCCTCTTCTTAGTGGCAGTCAAAAAAATCCTCTTTTCCCCTGCAAATACTTGTTCTTGCCCTCACAATCCAGTTTACTGCTTTCTCCCAGCATCACAGTTAAGAGCTCATCCCTTAGCAGCTTCACAGGCACAGAAGAACAAGTAGGACTTTCTGCAAGGACAAGACTACTTATAAGCAGTTGCCTTCTGATCCCAGTGAAGAGCAACCCCAGCCTACTCAAAATACCTTTAACTTTTAGACCCCAACCCACTATAAATGCCTTGACCTGTCTTTATGCCACTTTCAATACTTCACCTACTCCATCAAGTTCTCCTCCCTCATGTATCTATCAAATAAAACCGAATTTTGCCTGTGTCCAACAGATTCAAATGCAAAAAGTCACATGGAAGATATTGTACCCCTTGAAATCTCCAAGGAAATTATTCCTTTTAGGTGACTTCATTGCCTATAAACAGTTTGCCAGTTGGCCTGAAATCATATCACTTTTATAGGGTTTAAGTTAAGGCTTATGACTAAGATTTACAACAGCCTAAAAAACAGGACAGATAGCCAACTACCTATTAGTTCAAAAAACTCTCATTATAGAAGAATTAACAAAAATCATGACTGTATTATTCCTCCTCAACAAAAATAGTAAATTCATGGCTGAAGTGCACAACAAATTGTAAACCAACTTTTACTCAAGGGGTTACAACCAACACTCTAGACAAAAAAGAGGTAGAAAAGAAAGAGAAATAACATAAAGTGGGAGACATTTTGAAACGTCACTGGTAATCCTAACTATAAACAAGAATAATCCAAAGAAGTTTTTCTATTGAACAAAGAACTGACCATCAAAAACAGAGCAGCAAGAAGTCTGTCACATTTTGGTTTTTAAATATTACTTAGTGATGCATAGGAATCTGGGGGGATTTTTTCAGGAAAATATAATTTTAGAGATTTTTTTATACTTCGCTTTTTTTGGCCTCTTCTCTATAACAGAATTGTGCAATTTCCTTTAATCAACTCAATTTCATTGGGATTCTTTTATTTTACAATAATAAAAATACTCAGCCTTAATGGTCTAATTTTATTTTTTCAGCCATATGCCACGGATTACTAAGAAAAGAACCTGTGGCCTACACTGAGGAATGGTTTGCCTCAGATGTACCAATTCCCTTCTCTCAGGAAAGAGAAAGTAAATATGTTCCCTTTTGTTCACTTTTAGTTACTTAGGAGGTTTACCTTTACCTCAAGTGCTGAATTCAGTATCTTCAATAAATATACCAATTTCAAGAGCAAATGAAACTCTGTTCACTTATACATACAGCTCAAAGTATTCTTTTCAGATGCTCAGTTTCAGTTAGATAATAGTTGCTTCAAGGTATGTCAGGACCGTGCAGTGCGGTGCCAAGTAAATGCCCAAACTAAGTATCTTAAATTAGCTTGGGCATAGCATTGCATTGGTGTGGTTATTCTGCTTCCAGTTAAATTTGAGATATTAAACCTATGCTTCAAATTCAGTGCTGGACAGAGTTACGCAAACAGTCTGAAAAATTCATTTCTCCATTGGTCAGAATAATGAGCACCATGACTGATGTTTCAAGAGTATTCATAAAGGGCGCATTTAAAAGGGCAGCAATAGAGGAGCGTTAACCTAAGTGCCAACAAAAGAGATTCTTTTTTCAATATAGGTTGTTTTTTTTCAATGAAACTTCCCTTTGAAAAATGTTATGCAGGCTTACATAGTGATCAAAACATTATAAAAAAAGGCCTATAGTTTTTGATTTCCCACACAGTTTGATAACCACTGAGTAGTTAGAATAAAGAATGCAGATTCTGTTTTCAAAATTTAATGGCTTGCTTCCTTTATTATCACTGGATCACAGAAGCAGTTTACAGAAGTATTCCCATCGTTTTCTGTTGGCTGTAACACCAGTGTGGCACAATGAGATCTTCAACAGTGTTGCATACTGGTCTGTCAAGACTAAGCCTCGAATCATCTCCTGTGCTTTTAAAGCCCCTACACTCATCAGAAAATGACTGCAACAAACAGGCTAAACCCCAAAATCATAATCTCTTGCTTCAGCTTTGTTACAAGTGCACAGTAGCTACTTAATGTTATGCCATATATGCGTATACACTTTTGAGAAAGTCAGGCATACATGAAGTGTAATTGCATACACAGGGCTGGAAGAATTTACCAAGCAGTCATCCAGGCATATATTCTTCTCTGCTCAGCAACAGAACGAAACTTTAAAAGTCAGTTGTTCTCAGCTTCTGGTGAAACCTAATATGCATCCAAAATCCACAGCATGCTAGAGATCTGTCCAGCTTATGTTAAACAAATGTTGCATCTGTGTGATGCAAGGGTTTGGAAAAGGGGGAGAAACTGGACCAGGCACCCAATTATTAGATTTTTAGTTTACAACAAAAAAGGACGTCTTAGGAATTTTTTCTCCTGCAGTGAGGCAAAACAATCCCCCAAAACTCAGACATCTGTTACAATAGCAGAAAGTCCTGGACAGAGACCTACAACATACTAAGCTCTGGCTTCCAAGAAGTGTTCAATGAGTTACCAGAGTAGAGATAGACAAAATGTACATTTAAATACCTTGCTAACATACATCTTTCCAACTGTATTTGGCACACAGATTAGTACTACATCATGTGCAGGTCTCTTTAAACAAATTAGAAAGAAACAGTTGGCACCTGTATTAAACAGCTTCTTCTCATTTTTATTAAAGCATAAAACTGATAGACACTACATGCAGGTTTTTTTCCAATGTCAGACAAGAGGGAATCACTCACTGTCCCTGTCTAAAAATACCAAAGATGTATTGTGCAGTATTTAAATTTAACAGATCTTAGGAAAACATATAGTTTTTCACACTAGAGCCTAAGTTCTCACAACTATCTAATACCACCTCTACTTTTTAAAATCCTTTCTTTACCTATAGGACTTGAAACTGACAAACACACACTTTTTTTTGGTGAACAGCTTCAAGCACCTTGTTCAGAATTGGTGTAAAAAATGCCAATCTTTGTGGAGACTATTTACAAAACCATTACCAAAAGTATGCAATACACTTAGATCTTTATCAGACTGACATTTTGCCCTTGTTTTTTTCAACATGCAGAAACAAATGCAGGAGACAGCAGTCTTGGTGACATTCAGTCTTTTTGGAACAGCACAGAAAAATTACTCTTTGAAGTTCCACATGATGCTCCACAGCAAAAACTCTCTTGCATTGTCCCATCAGAGCTTCAGCCTGTCAAATTTTGCCTGAGAATGACAACAAGCTCCTAGTAAGAAGATTCTTTGTAGTGAAGAAATATATTTGTTATCAGAAACTGGAATGAAATGACTGACTGTGCAAAAGGTATTACTTTTTGGATTATGGATTTGGAGTTGGATTATGACTTATACAATACAGCAGTAAAGGACTCAGAAGACCATATCTCTCCTAGAAATTGCAACATCCTTTCAAGTGCACATTTAACTCAGAACACAATTATTTTTTAAAACAGCTTTTCATAGTAATTTTGTTAAGAGTCAGCCTTGTTAAACTTCACAAGTTAACAAAATGCACATTAGAAAAACGTAACTATATAATGGAATGTGAACTTTCCTCAAATGACTGAAGCAAAACCTTTGAATTTAAATCTATCAAAAGCAAAAGATCAAATAAAATCTTTAAAGAACTGCTACAGTATTGTAATAGTATTTCACAGTTAAAAACCAACATTATGTCATGAAACACTCACATAAAATGCATATTTACTTTAAAAAGGGAAATACCCAAAAGAAAGGGAAATACCAAAGCATATTGCAGTCTACTTGGTAATACAAAAAAGTAAATCATTGTTGCTCACTAGAAGCTGGGCAATGAAGTTATAAATATCTTATTACAGCTTGATGGCAAATTTGTATATTGAAATCTGCTCCAGTTAGTACTACATTCTTTTGACCTCTTCACATAGTGGTTTTTTTTCCAGGAACATAACTAATTGTAAACACAGGTCAGGATCAAGTGAAGAGAAAGAAATCAATAGCGAATCAGAAAGGTGCAAAGAACAAAATATCAACATGGTTTACTACAATGAGTTACAGAAAAATTCCACAATTAATCTCATAAGTATGGTATAAACAAACAAGTGAGAAATTTAAAATTTTGTTATGAGTGGATATCTACAAAAAATAGAATCTTACAATATGCAGCCTTAAATCACTGTATTCATTTTGAAATCTGCCCGGTGCAACACATCAAAGTAGTTTGGAAGGAAAAAAAAAACAAAAAATCACACCAAAATAAAGTTTCTTGGGTAAGAATAAGCTTGCAGCATAATTTGAGGCTCAAGTGTGGGCCCTGATGAACAGCAGTAGAGAAAAAAAGGGTTCTCAAAGGCAATGACCACCACAGACACATTTTTCACTATTATAACACACCATAGGAAAAGCAGTAACCTCTTGAATAATTGGAATCTACATTATACAATAATTAAACAACATTCACAGGAAAATGTCCCCTATTTCTAAATCTACCTAATAATCACTTTTCCCTTTTCAACATCTTTCCCATGATTATATGTATAAATGCTAAGAAAAACACCTTAGCCACAATTCAGTTGGTTATAAGTGAATTTCAATATCTAATTAAGACGGGTCATTATTTCAAAGAGACACCACTGGAGATTAACTGAATGATAAAATATATGTCATTGCCTCAATTAGCAGTAGTATTTTCTTTGGGTCTAGAACAAGGTAATATCCTATCCAAGAGTTAAAATACTTTGATCCACTCTGTCATCTCAAAGAATGTCTTTTGTTAATGCAACAGAGATGCCTGCCAGGGTTTTCTTATCACCAGAATCAATGCTGCTAAAGGTGCTATATTTCAGATGTGACCTAACACTCAGGTTCTATTTTTGTTCACTGTGGAGCCCTTTTTGCAAGAAAGAAAGTAATAATTCTGCAGACTGAGCTACCTAACCCTTCATTACTATTTCTATCAAAGAATTTACTTCTTTCCGCCCTACTGCTGAGCTCAGTCCCAGGGTACTCACGTTCCTTTACTCGCTCTTCATCAGCAGTGGCCTTATAATTCCTATAAACAGGACTTGACCCTGAAGGTCCTACTCATAGATGCAATTGTGTCTGATGAGACTGGTAATGTCTAATAAGTTTGTAAAACACACAGTCATTATGGAACTGTAACATATTATTATAAAACATTTACATACTCAAAGACTGCAAAACAATAGGATTTCCTTACTATGACATATTTCCCTCCCACACTTGCAAGCAAAGCAAATTAAGATATCATCATCCTTCATACTTTTAATCTAACATCAGCTCTTTACTATACTTTATAAAGCTGAACATAACTAAGTAGTCAATCTTAGCAATAAGTTAGAGTAAGTGTAAAATAAACTGCTTGCTAACACTATCTGACATACGGATTGACTTTTCAAACAATGAAAGGCTTGGTGTTTGCCATTTACAAATAAAAATCAACTGACACAATAGGCTATAAACCTGGAACTTGGTCTTGCACTGGTGAAATAAAAGCAAGGTTCCTTCCAGTTTTGAGCTGAGAATGTGAAAACCAAGGGCCTGAATGGGCAAGGCCTTGGAGATATTACTGTATTTATTATGCTACTATTACTCCCTGTTAACCACAGCTCCAGTTTCTAAAACCTAAGAAATGAGAAAGGATGGATCTTCAGTTTGTACATTTTGTGCTGTTATATATTATGAAGCACTGGTTCGTCAGGTCAGTGGAGTAGCCACAGTAACCCCTAATTTTCTCTCAGAGTAACAGTGTGGTATATCATGGAGGAGCAGCCACACAACTCCTCCCCTTGACTCAGAAGCTTCCAGATGCTTCTGTTTCCACATTTAATAGCTGTTGAGATGATTACCTTAAGTATTTTAACATCTTAAATGTTATAGTAAAATTCTATTCGTAAAAATCTTCCACACAACATACCAGTCAAAACATAATATATTTACATGTTCTGTAATAAACTTTCACTAGGCTATGGAAGTGATGCACTTACAGCCCCTTTCATGTGCTACTAAATGTACAATCACATTTCAAAAGCAAAGTTTCTAAATTGATAGTACTTATAAATTGCATTATTCAAGATCAAGAACTGCTTTTTACTTAACTTCAAACATTTAATCTAGACCCTCTTCCTCACCTTCTTGTTCCACTTTTTAAGTTTAAAGCCTCATTTGGCCCTCTTGAAACTGAAGGGAGTTTTGCAATTTATGTGCTGAATCTCATCCCCCTTTCTCTGTTCTCCTC
Organism: Thinocorus orbignyianus; assembly: GCA_013400375.1. NCBI lineage: Eukaryota > Metazoa > Chordata > Aves > Ciconiiformes > Thinocoridae > Thinocorus > Thinocorus orbignyianus. Next base: position 264,777 of record VXBW01008332.1, read on the forward strand.
ATTTCCCTCCTGTCCAATCTCTATGTCCTTATAGTTCTGTTTCTTCATGTGGTTATCACCGACGTTTGCCTCTGCCTGTTCTTTCCTCTGCATTGTCGTTTCTCTCTTTAAAATTCTTAAAGAAAGTATGAAGGGTTTTGAATAATTCTGTGATGAGAGGATACAGGAGGAGAGTAGAACAATAGTTTTCAATCCATTTTTTGGAATCCCAGAACTCTATGTAGAGTCCCAAAGGCTCCTATATCAAAGGTTATACACCACTGAACTAGATCTTGAGCTTTAGAAGGGACTTTTCAGCACTGGAATACGCTGCCAGGGAGGTTGAGGAGTCCCCTTCTCTGGAGATTTTCAAGACCCACACGGATGCAGTCCTGAGTAATGTGCTGTAGGCAGTCCTGCTTTAGCAGGGGAGTTGGACTAGGTGATCTCTAGAGGTCTCTTCCAACTCTGACAATTCTGTGATTCCATGATAACTCTGTGATAGAATCTTACGTTAAGTAATTTTACACTGTTTACCTGTTCAGCAACATCATAAAGCACTAAATTACAAGGAACTTTATTTCCACACTGACGTACAAATTTAAAATTTAAATATAAATAAGGTAACAAATAACAAAAAAAAAATTCCTAAAAACTGATATGCACGAAAATTATATTTTGGACACTTCAACTAATTGCTAATAAATTATGTTTAAAATAACACTTTAACAAATTAATGGGGGGGAACAAACAAAACCAAAACTTAAAAATAATTCTCAATTAAATGCAGAATCTTCATTATCCCAATTCCAGCTCCTAATAACCTCAAGCCACAAAAAAACCTGAACATAAAGAAGGAGGTTCATTTCTATGTTCCAGAACAAGAAAAAAAAAATATTGCAAGTACTTGTATATAGCAGAGCCTGTGCTTTAGACAAGATATGGAATAACCTCTGTCAGGTGCTGTACCTCTCTTTTAGACTTCATGTTCAACACCGTTACTACACAATTAGAGTCACGGGGTTTGGGTGACAGGTGCAGCCAGGGGCAGGTTTTAGGTTTTTTTTAAAGAATAAACTCTTGGAAAACACTCAGGATTTATCAAAGTAAATTCAAGATCTTCTCAGTAAGATCACTGGCCAAAAATTTTAGACACTTATTAAAGATACCTCTGAAAAGAATCATAGAATAGTTAGAATTGGAAGGGACCTTAAAGATCACCAAGTTCCAACCCCGCTGCCATTGGCAGGGACACCTCTCACTAGAGCAGGTTGCTCAAAGCCCCATCCAGTCTGGCCATCAGCTAGAAAACATCACTTTATGTTAATCTATTATTTTAAAGGCAGGCAGAGAGCAAAATTCTTATCTACCTCCCATCAAACTGATACCTTCACCACCAGACTAAAACAGTCTTTTCTCTCTACTGTTTTTTGCACTGCTTTCTCTCATATGCAAAAGCAGAAACATAAGACAGCTCCCATCTCGGCCTTCCTAGAAGGCTAGTTCAAGAGAAAGCAAGGTCTAGTGTGAAACGACATCAGAAGCATAACTGCTCGGCCTGTCTCACATAATTTGCAAGCCTAAATGCCAAGCCAGACAACATTAATAACAAAGTTACAGCTTCTTAGACCTCCAAGTAAATCTGTACTCTGTCACAGAACCTTACAGGGAAGGAATGGTTCCTTTCAAACTAACCCTAGAATTCACACCTCCTTCCTGAAAAGGCATTGCACCTACCAGAATAGTAGCTCCCAAACTCTCCATGAAACCATAATAACACATTCTACAGAAGCATGGGATGAAAAGTGTTCAGCAGAACTAATTAAACAACAGTGGTTTGTGGAGGTTCTCAAGATCTGTGGGGTTAAGCTGTTGTTCAAAATGCTACATAAAGCAGTAGTTTGTACAAAAGCAGTGATTTAGACACCTTAAGCTGAAGTAATTTCAGGCTCTGAAGTCCAATATCAAATAAACACCTGAATCAGGGATGCCGAATAGGTACGCAACTCTGATAGAAAAAAGCAATTTCCAACATGTCTCAAGTATTCTTTTATCAGCCACCTTGGGAGTCTCTCCTCTCTGCAGAATGCCTAAAGTAAATTATAATTTAAGCATTTCACTTCCACCATTATTCAAAGAGACTCTGGTGTGCAACCTCTAAGTACATATGGATCCCAAACTTTATTACTATCTGAAAATCATCATGAACCCTTCTGGAAGTAAAAATAAGAGTAGCCCGGCCTCTTTCAAACACTTGACGCTACAGCCACCTGACGTACTGATCTTGAGAGAGGCAAGATAAAGAAAAAGTTAATTTTTTTCTGATTTAGCATATTCATGACTACAGGTAAGGTCACACATCTTCAAGGTTTTAACTGAGATAAAAGATTGAATAAGTAAGTGATCAACAACAGGAAAGAGTGTTTATAACCACCTCACTGCTGAAAACCAGTGCTATCAAGTGGCAACGATTAAAGTGTTATAACAAGATTATTATTGCCAACAATCTGACAAATTAAGTCTCCCAAACTACAAAATGGTAACAAGACACACAAAAAATAACATAGCTAGTATGTCAGCTCCAGATATATCGTAAATGCTTAACCACACGTGAGCATAGTAAATTGCAGTCATGACAAGACATCTTAACTGTGAGGAGCTGCATATTTTTTTTGGATGAAAAACTCACTTACCCAGATTTCAAGTCTGTAATACGTAAACAATTAGTAGCATCCAGTCCTACTTTTCCATTTCTGACCACACTGGAAATGAAGGGTGAGAGTGCTGGAGAAATTCTGTTCAAGGCAACTTCGGGCGACATTTTAGTGTGTTCCTCCTTCCTTTTGTCTTGAGCTGTACAGGGATGGTAAGGGGGGGAAATAAAATCAAAAAATATCCTACTTATTTGATGTAAATTCACATGCACTCTGCAAACATCAAAAGAAAAAAAGCTAAGCACACAAAGGATCAGAAATGTAGAGTAACTGAAATGTGCACAGGTGAATAAATTAAAAATAAACATAGGTAATTTTTCCTGTACCTCTGCAACATTGAATGAAGCCCATTTATTCAATGTCAACTTAAAACGGACTAATGTCCTAGGCTCCTTTAGTTAAGATCCTATCCCAACAAGAAAGAGAAATAAAATTAAGGGCCATTCTGACACTTCACAGCCTAGCCCTTCTTGTGAGCATCTCCATTAGGAGTCAGTAATTGGTCTGCTTCCACTGAAATCAATAGGACTTACCAATGGGACCAAGAGTTCGATCATCTCTCCATATTCTCATTTACAGTTTCTCATACCACCACTGTAACCATAATCAGTACTACTTTTTCACTATGTCATTAGCTATTTACAGCATTTCACAATGCCTTTTACAGGCTAACACTGCTTTTCTTTCAGCAGTGTTGCTGTACTCTTTCAAAGGCACCTTCATTCACAAAGCAGATCAGAAAGCCAATGTACACACATTTTAAGCACAACTTTTTCAGTGGTGCTTGCAATTCTTCAATCATATTCTAAATCACTTAGGCCACTAAGTTAACACATTCTGAGACCCTGTTGGCTTTTTAGATGAAATACAAAAACTGAGCATGCACACATTTTAACTCATTACACCACAAAAGGCTCCAGTATGTGGAGAAAACCAGACCACAGTAGAAGTGGGAGAAAAGGACAAATAACTGATTAAAATGCTAACTTAACATATTCAATCATATTCTCAGCCAGGGTTTCATCTGAAAATAAACTGAACTTGACAGTTTTAGCAAACAAAGCTGTAAATGACTCAAGATAACATAAACACGCCACCAAGAGTGGGGCAGAAGAGCTTGTACTTAAAACTATTACCATTCAAAGACCTTTTTTAAAACACCCATTTAATTTAAAGACACCAATACATACTGTATTTACTTCCTTACAAAATGCTGCCTGCGGACTGCAATATTAGTAAGTGTTCTATAAAGAGTGTGAACAACACATGGCAACACTTGCAACTTTCTGTTGTTTCTAACGCTCAGTTTACAAGCATTAGTTGGTAACAGATATTCTACAAACTGACAATTCCCGCTAACTGGTTGCAACATTAAAGTTACACATTTTGTTCTCATGGAAGTCATGCACACTGAAGTAGTAGGAAGCATGAAGCAGTATTTATCCCAGCTATTTGGAAGGCATCTAAATAAAGCAAAGGTTGGGCGCTTTAAGACAAACAAAAAGACTAATAAAGTAAGACTTCCTAAAAACAGTAATTATCTTTAATACACTGGTGCTTACATTTTATGGCAGCAAAGAAGCTGCAGACTAAATATCCATGTCCTAACACATAACGTGTTCTCTTCACATATGATTTGCTGTAATTGACATGGGGCAACAAATTAAGTTAGCTTAATTTAACACCTTAATAGCGCCTGCTGCAATTTAAGATGCTACCTCCTGTTTGTTACTTTTCTACCAGAAATTACTGCCTTCATGCACCTTCATGCTTCCCCAGAGAAGCTGAGAGAACATCAGCCCATACTCCACTTATTCCAACACAAAGTCCAATGCCTTAGAATGAACAGCTAATAAAAATGAGTATAAATTAAAATGATACTATGCACAAGAGGGGCTAAAACAGGGCATGCATTTCAGTCCACTTGTTCTGCTGTAGGGAATAGTAATTTCTGGCAGAGGGGCAGTTGGACTGATAACAGTAAGAACATCTTGAACCACAAAAAATAAAATGAAAACCAAGCTATACTTCTCACAATCTTAAAGGTATACACAGAGATCTCACAATTTTTCTGATGATACGTTTTAAGTAAACTGTAAACATCATGCGGGGAGAATTGTGAGATGTAAGAGATACATGTGGAAATCAAAGTTGAACAGATGGACCTTCCAAAATGAGCTGCAGGATGAGATTCCTTATCTTTTTGTTAATAAAATACGCAGATATTGTCAAAACAAGGGGGAAATAACTGCTAGGTATTTTTCCTGGTTTTATTGCATCACTTCTGTAAGATCCACAACATCTTCTACATACCAAGCCAGGTACACAATACTTAAAGGGTCGCTATCAATTGAACTCATTGATTTATTTCATAAACAAAGGTTACAAGCTATTACACAATTAGTACCATTTTCTTAAGTTTCAGTTTTCATATACACATTTTTTCCCCCGGCTTAATTTTCCCACAGTATTGGAAACAGAAAACAAGCAAACTCAATGGAATCAATGAAAGCAAAATTCATTAGGCTGTTCCCCTCCCAAAACAAAACGTCTGAAAGTAGCAAACAAACTAATAGCCGGCCGCTTTCAGATGCAGCAGCCTATCGCTCCGGCTTCAAGCTAAACATTAAGACACGCTTCTCAGTAACCATAAAATCCCGGGCACTGCTTCGGGCACCCGAGTGTCGGGATGCAACATGACTGTTCTCCACCACCGGCAGCGACACGATGGGCATTAGGGGAGAGCCTTAAGGCAGCAGAGGTGAATATTGTGATGGAGGCCTCCGAGTGTGAGGGAACCCTTCCCCCCCCGACCCTCTCGGCTTGTCTGTCGGCGGTCTGGTTTCGTGCTTTTCACTGTGAGGGCGGCAGCAACGCCTCTCCGGTTGCGGGGAAACGAGGGGACCCGCGACCACCTCCCCCCGCCGTGCCCAGGCCTACCCCCGCCCACCGGCCCGCGGTGCCATGGGCAGCCTGGGCCGGCCGGGCCCCGGCACCTCCCTCCCCAGAAAGTTCCCTCAGCGCAACCGGACCGACCCCGCTCCCGGGCACCCCCGGCCGCCCCCAAGCTGTTCCCAGGGGCCACCCCGTGGGAAGGCGGCGGGCCGGGGAGCGACGCGCAGGCGGTGCTTAGGCCGGCCGGCGCCCTGGGCCGCACCNAGAGAGGAGAGGAGAGGAGGGGGCGGCCTTGCCAGCAGGCGTTCACCGGGGGCACCCCTGCTGGCCCAAGGCCCCTTGCGGGCCGCCCGTCGCCCGTGGCAACAGGAGAAGCCGCCGCGGCTGTGCGGCCTGGCGCCGAGTCCGGGTCCAGGGTCCGAGGGCCGGGCGGCACCTTGGCCGCGCTGCGGGGCCTGGAGCTGCCCCGTCCCTCGGCGCCATGGCCGCTGAGGTGGTGGTTGTGGGATCCTGTATGACCGACCTGGTCAGGTTAGTACCCGGGGCTCCGGCAGGCCCTGGCGCGGGGCCGGTTCCCTGCCCTCACCAGACCAAGGGGCCCCCAGGTCAAGGGAGCGCAGGGCGGCTCGGTGCCTGGGGCAGAGCGGAGGCTCCCTGCGCCTCCCAAGGGCAGGCTGGGCCGGGCTGCACCCCGCCCCTCTTCCCCCAGCCAAGGAAAGCGCCTGTCACGTCTTTCTCCAGGCCGGGACAGGAGAAGTGGGGTCGGCGCCAGGTTGGGGCGGCGAGGAGCTCTGGTCCCTGGGCAGAGGGAACCGAAGCGCAGAGTTGGCTGCGGCAGGGGCAGGGGGAAGGAGCAGAGCCGCCGGTGGGGGCGGCCGGGCCCGGGTGATGTCAGCCCTGCAAATAATATTTTGAAAGAAGACTGTGGGAACGGAGAGAAGTTTGAACGTGTTGTCTGGTGGAGCTTTGATCAGCTGTCTGTAACTTTACGGAGAAGAGAGACTTGGGTTTGTGTTTTCAGCTGTGCTGGGTGGCTGGGCGTTAGCCTTGCCAGGAAAGCAGCATTGCATAGTAACCCGCATGGGAAACAGTGAACTCTGATACTCTTGATCAGCAAAGGAGTTTGAAACGATTTTATGAAGGTAAATAAAGCTGGTCAACTGTAACACGTTTTCAGTTCAAAGCACTTGTCTCCACTAGAAAAGCGAGAAAAAAAGCTTAATATTGCAAAGAAACTGAAGTTAGCTCCATGAAAAAGTAGGTTATAAGTTTATTACTTGCAGGCAACATTTTATGTGGCACTTGGAAAGGCGAGAGAGAGGAGGCCTTCCAAGCTATTCGCATGCAAACAGATCAAGAAGCAGAAATAGGAAACCCTTAAAAAATTGAGTACCTTTGCACCCCAAAGCTACTTTTCTAAATAAAAAGGCATGATTAAATCCTTTTTTAAAGCAATATCTCGATTCCTTTTTATTAATTTTCTGGACATTTATCTTTTAGAATTAAGTATTTGGGTCTTGTTGCTCTTTTTTTTTTTNTTTTTTTTTTTTTTTTTTTTTTTTTTTTGTACATATGTAAGATTTGAAAAATTCTTTTAAATACTAAAGTACAGAAGTTCATGAAAGCTCTTGATTTCAGCAGCCTGGGTTTTATAACAAATACCAAATATCAGAAGAATTCAAGCAAAAATGCAAGAGTTGGCAACAGTGCAAATACTAACCTAAACTGGCTGACCTTGTCAGCCCCAGTAAACTTGCAAACCAGTCTTTGATTTGCACTGTTTTAAACACATCTGTTTTGAAACCCTATATGCAGACTTGGTTAAAATAGCATTTTAAAGTGTATGTATCTGGACTGCATCAGCTTGTCCTGCTGGGAAGTCTGCAGTAAAAAACACAATTCCTGAATCAGCAGACAGTTACATCAAAGCCTGTGGGCCAAGAAAGTGTAGAATACATGATTAGAAGAATATGTTGAGGAGTAAGTACAGTTTAGGCGTAGACATGTGTTGCAGAAATGATGAAAACCCTTAAATAATCATAGAACCTGTGTCAGAAAGATTTAATACTTTATGTAATCGGCAGAATACACTGGCAGCTTTCCAGGAAGAATAGCTGTAAGTCAGAGTAAGATCTTGTAGAACTGATCTTGACGTGTGAATGAGCTATCAGATGCTTGTGACGTTATATTGAAATATAAAACATGGAGCTCTAACCTCAAGACGTTCTTTTCCTGTTTTTCTAAAATGTGGGGGGCAAAAAATCATCAGTTGTCTACCAGTTTAAACACTGCTGACAGCTGCATCTTTGGACTTTTTCTTAACATTTAAACAAGCAAAAAAGAAAACTCCCTTTTTTTTTTGCTTCAAGTTTGATACCATAGAAATACAGTCATTTATTTGAAACCATATTGACTGCCCGTATTATAATAAACTATAGGTTGTAGCCATAGATGCTATTGCACAGAGATGAAGTGGTTGAAGAAAAGCCGTTTCACTTTGCATTCAGCTGAGAGAGTTTCTTAAATTGTACAAAAGCTATCACAAGAATGTATCTGACTCACCATTATTAGCCTCTACTTTAAGGAGCAGTGAAAGGCTTTTTATTAGTAATAAACAGATTTGTTTTGATTGACAAAGGAGGGAGAGCCTCATTCTTTCTGTTACTAGTACAGGACTTCAGGCACTTATTAAAATAAGAAAAACAGTGGGTTTAAATTTAGCTGGCAAGAGTTTAATCTGAGTTTCCATGTATTACCCATCTAGACATAGTTTAAAAGTATTCACCATTACAAAAATCCTGTTAAAGTTACTGGAAAGTACTAAACTGTAGGCTGGGATGCACCTAGGTGGAAACCAAAGCTGTGAAATAGGCATAAATAAACTTTATTTAATGTTGTAAAAGTAGTCAGATTAGGATTGGGATTGATGCCACGGAGATATCTCTTGATTGTCTTTATATTTGGGATTTAGAGGAGGCTGCATATTGTAGGTTTAAAGCTAGAGTTCATTTCAGGAGGGATGAAAGCGCACCAGATTTTTGCAAGTTTGTCATTGATGCTGATGTTTCAGTTTTTAAAAGACAGGGACAGCCTGTCTAGCAGTCATTTGGAGGAGACTAAATTAAATAAACTAAATTAGGAGTGAAAGTCATGCAAAGGAGGTCAGACATATTTTTGGACACATTGTGTTTGATGGGCATATTCACCACTCAAGACTGAAGCCTGTCTTTCCTAGAAGATAAACATATTGATTGAGACTCTGCCAAAGCTGAACAATGCTATGTTATAACTCAAACTGATAAAATACTATGTTGACCCGTCAGAATACAGTCTTGGCCCTCTGTCTGGAAAACTAGAAGCTCAGAGTGGCAGACGTTAAACGCTAAACATTCCCAGGTCTGTAGAGGCAAGGTACCAAAAATCAGGAAGATAAGCTTGAAGCTACCATTGGACATGGTAGCCAGATTCACCACTAAAAAAAAAGTTAGCATATAATGTTTTTACTCAATATGGTAAACTAATGACTTAAAGAAGCATAACTTCTGTGTGAAATGGAAATGTATGATTTGGAATTTGCTGTCTTATGCAATGACTGGGAAGGAAAAGGACAGAGATTTTCTGTTGAAGACAGTATTCAGAAGTGATTTTCAGAAATGATCACATTCAGAAGAAAGGGTAGTATGCCTTAAGGTTCTTTTAAAGGGAAGGGGCCTAGTGGTTTGTTTTAAAAACACTGTTCTCATTGGAAATTCTTTTCTCATTGTCCTGTAGCACTGCAGAGGCACAATGTGGCTTTTCTAAAGTGAATTTAGTATAATCAAAACAACCTCACGTACATACATGCAGTAAACCACACTCTTTTGGCTTAATAGGACCAGGAACAGAACATATTTGTGGTTACAGTCACAATCAACACTTCATTGGCAATAGCAGGCAATAGCAGAAAACAAAAACAGCATTATTCTATATGATCTAGATATCAAACCAGATGGGTGTTATCTATAGTATTATTTAAATACCTTCTTTTCTGACTAATATTTGCAGACTGGTCGTGGCATTGGCATTTTATTTCATATTAAATCAGGACAAGACTAAACATATAAACCAATGAGAGTCAGACATACTAGAACAATTAGAATAAACAGGAGAAACTTTGGCATGGCAATTGAAAACAGCAGAAGCAAAGAACAAAATGTAAGATGGAAAAACAGTCTTTGGATAGTCACAACAGCAACAGTTTTTCACTTTGATTCAAGAGAATGAGGCCACAGGCCAAATACAGGAAAACCGTGTTTGTTAGGATGTTCAGAACTTGAAGTCTTACTTTTCTGTGGACTTCTTTCCTTCCCTCAGGTTGCTTCGTTCCCTGTAGGAAGCAGAACTAGAATTTCTGCCACCAGTCTCCTGTTGTAGCAGCCATTGCTAATAATTATTACAAGTAGTAAACTGTTTGACTGAAAGTATTCAGCAAGAGAAGAAAGATACAGCAAAAAAAAACATTGAGCTACAAAGTAAGATGTTGTCTGACTGGAGTGGACATTGATGACAAAGGCTCATCTGAAATTAACATCCGAGAGTGCCCTGATGAACACATTGAAGCATTTTCGCTAACCAAGAACAATCTCTGCTTATCCAAAATCTCCATTAGTGAGTCTTCTTCTTAAGTCTCTGGTGGTGATTATTGTCAGCTGAAGTAAGTGTCTCATTTGAAATGTCCACGATCCAAAACCATACCTGTACTTTCTTTTTTAAAGTGCCACATTTGCAACAGTAATTTCAGGCTTTCTTGGTGGGAATATGGAACAGAATTTTCTTACTTTCCTTTTGAGTGAACAATGAAAGGCTCACATATGACTTCATTTTCTTCTACTTTGCTTTGTTTCCAGGTCTTTCACATGTGTTCTTGTTTCCACTGTTTCTCATGCATGTACAGTCACCATGTTACAGGGTGGTTTTTTTGCTTTAGTGTTTTTTTCTGCTCTTCAGCTTCTCCTAGCAGCAGAGAATCCTTCAAATCCATTTCATTTGTGTTTTTGTTTTTATCTGTAATGCTTCCCCTGCAGCAGCCACTCCTCATTCTAGTCAATCTGCTGTTGCCAGCAGCATGGGAAAGCACAACTGTGAAGGAATACAAGCTTAGTCCAGTTGAGGAAATTAATCTTTTGGATCCAGAGAAAGGCATCAAGGCATGAGAGAATGTGTCATCTGTGAATTGTTTAGTTTATGTAATAGTGAAAAATCTGGGCTTGAATTCAGAGCCTGCACTATTCCCTTGTTTTCTTCTCTGACCTAGCAAAGTCTGGATGTATAGTAAACGCAGGATGCGCAAGCTCAGTGTTTGGTTGTTATGCCCTGATTTTAGAGGACCTAAATGTGATTTAGAGAAACTCCTCTCTGTCTGGCAGGAAGAAAGCTGTGTCTTGGGGACCTAAAAAGAAAAATGGGGTGGAAATCAAGTTGATGAAATTACCAGTAGTGAGATGCAGTAAGAAAATTGTATTTGGTTCATATACAGCTCTTGAATATCTGTAGTGGCCCAGACACTGCGTCTGAGGTGGGACCTGACCCAAGCTCATTCATGGCAAAATAAGCTTTTGACTGCTATAAACTTTGTTGTTAAATTGCTATCCTCTTCCCCAAATCTGAGTGATCGGTTCATTTTAGGATGAGACATGATTTAATGTTTTAGTGTGTTAAAAGTATCTGATGTTATGCTTCAGACCTGAAAAGATTCCAATAAAATTCCTCCAACAAAAAATGACAGAATATTGAAGGGGGAGAAAGAAGGGGAAATGTCTGGTTGGGTGTTTCTTAAATTAATGCAAAATAACTAGGGCAAGGCCACCAGTGACTTTTTTTAACCCATTACAAGAGCTACATTTGCAACCGTGGTTATGAACCCCAAGCAAGAGACAGTGCACCATTGATCCCAGCTGGCACTTTCTGAAAGAAACTGTTGTTTGTGCAACAGAGGATGCTGTGGGTCCTCTCTGAGAAGGACTGGTGGTGCTTGAACACCTGCTCAACACTTGTCTTTGGCCCTTATCCATGAAAACTTTTTTTTTCACCTTCCTAAATGGAAATGTGGAAGTTTTAAAGGTCTTGGGATATATGGATGTGAAACTGGTTGCACAGTCTTTTAACTTAAGCACAACAAAAGTGTTGCTTTCTGGATTCTATTTAATTGAAACCTCCCTGCCCTTTCATTTAGTGTCTTCATTTTGTGTCCTAAGCTACTGTTTACTATAATTAGGTGTGGTCTTTCCTTCCAGATGCAATTCCATTTCAGCAATAACTAATATGACTCTTGTTTTTTAGACTTGTTTATTTAGTTCAGTTTTAATAGTATGCATTTAGTAGTGCTTTTGATCTAAAGAATAGCCCTTGTGCTACTACAGTCAGGCCTATACTACACGAATGCCATAGCTAAAGTAGCTTCTTTGGCTTTCCAGTAACCAAGATGATGCACTATGCATTTGGAAAACATTTTGGAGTTGGAGGAAGGCAAGAAGGACAGTTTGCTTTGTAAAAAGATAGGAATAAAGTAAAGAGAAATTAGAAGAAGATCTTAAAAAGGGAAAAATAGTAGGTAAGATGTTCTGTTTTACTACAGAAAGCATGAAGAGTCTGTAGAGTTGAGATTGAGATAAAAGGCAAGGAAACTACAACAAAACTACAGTGACAGCTCCCCCGCTATCCAGAAGACCCCTGTTTTTCTGCTTCTCTTTTTGCCAGCTCTGACTGCCTGCTTGCTCTCTGCAGTTTTCTCACATGGCTGCATGGCCAGGTTCAGAAAAAAGCTCTGTTTTAGTCCTGCCATCTTCTCCCAGCACCAGCATTTTGGAAGTTTCGGCACTCAGTAAGATCTCTGTTACCTCCTCCTTCCCAAGCATGAGTTCCCAGCTGTCTGCTTCTCTTCATACCAGCTGCAGTGTCTGATCTGTTTAAGTTTGTAAATTGCTTTGAGATCCTTCAAGATGAAAGGTTCTACTTAAGTTAGATCATTATCATCTTCTGCATTTCTCCACTCCCTGTTCTCGGCTCAGGCTTCTTGTCTCATCTCAACTTGGGGTCCTGCATAGTTCTCAACATTCCCAGCACACAGCAACACAAAGCTTACCCATGAATTTCAGCTTCCACACCTTGAGTTGTTTGATGCCTCTCAGAGTACTTCAGAGCTGAAGGTTAAATATATGTATTTTCCTGAGTCAATGCCAAAATACTTAGCGCTTGCCACACTGAGATTGTACATTTGCGTCTGACTTCATGTTATTTTGTGTGCTTCAAGAGACTGTATAGTTCTCTTCCTCCCACTTCTGAAGTACTTACTCATTCTAGGAAGCATTCCAGCTACAATGTTGTTCTGTGATCCTACACTATATTCTTATAGCAATACTTTGTTCATGTTCTTGTGGTTAAACTGTAAGCCTGTTAGGGCAGGGATTTCACTCCTGTCTGCAGTGAACTTATGAAGTGGAACCCTTACAGGAGTTCAGAAGGCTCTCTGTGTTCAAAGACGCATTGGCAGTAACACAGTGTTTGGACAGGAGAACCCCTTTTCTGATCAGTGATACTTCTAGCTGTCATCTTCATCTTCTCTATTTTAACTGACTGCTAAAAGAGTTTTTTCACTGTATAGTATCTGTGTGTTTATTCCCAATGTCATTCACATTCCAGTGAAATTTCCCTCTTTCCTACAAAAGTGAGGTCATCTTAAACCTGTGTTTATGATACTGCAGTCATTTCCATGGCACTAGACTATGATATCATCAGTGGAGGATTATGCCTTTCCTATATGTGTTAGCAATTAAAAATTATGGTTTGTGAGATAGAACTAGTGTTTACCAAGCTTTTAGGTTTAGTCCATATGAGACAGGGAAACTATTGCTTAATTCTCTAGAGAGTTCAGTTGGGTAATGGAGTAAATGAATCCAGAAATATTTTGATCCTAGCAGGTGATAAGTTTTTGGGGGCATTTTTTCTAATGGGAGAAAAAAATCAGCTACTCCATCTCATGTTCTTTTGCCTGGCAAAGAACACTTGTCTGAAACACCGCGGTACTCATTGTTTTGCTATTCAGAGCTGCTTAAATGCTCGACTTAAAGTATGACAATTTTCTAGACTCATTATACTGGCATTTTTCCCCTTTGGAGGTCAGTAAGCTATTATAGACTACCCACAGAAGTAAAACAACGTGGTTATCAGTCTTTTAATCTTTTTAATGGCTGCCCTATTAGCGAGCTATCAGTAGCTGAATCTCTTTGTTGAACCTTCCTAAGTATGTACATGCTCTCTCATGGGTTGGTGACAGCAGAGGCCAGTTACAACACTGCCATGGCAAAAAAAAATTCATTTGTTTAAAATGTAACATCCCGTGTTAAAACAGTTACTAACGGGGCAAGGTGAAAACTGTGGATTCATATCGTAGTTTATTTCTTCCCTTCAAATAGCTAAGAATTTTTAAGCCATGGAAGTAAACTTTTCTAAGCAAGAGTGAACAGGAAGGGAAAAGAGATTAGATAAAAGTTTATAGAGAAAGAACGTCATCAGTCTAAGTGTTGCAACACAAGACAAAATTTGTAGCCTTTTTTTGGTAGTTTAATTACAGAAATAAACTACACCTGTGCTCATTCAGCCTGTCTGTTTTCCCTCGTAACATAAACAAACTCTTATAAAATATCCATTTAAATAATCTGGGTCTGAGCATTGGAAAAGAATCTCAAAATGGCGTGCCCTAATTACATTCAAGTCTTCCATGTGTCTAATTTCACGAAAGGCTAGGATGGCTGAGATTACTAATGCCATAACAGACCTGGTCCATATTTACTGAGTGTGAGGTCATGGGATGTTACAGCAACCTCCTGAGTGTGCAACTTCCCCATCATTCTGCATTACTGCTGAGCCTTCACCTCTCCCTGGAAAACCCAGTGACACCCTCTGTTTGAAGAAAGCGAAGAGTCAGGAAATAATATCATTATGATCAGGAAAGAAGCTGTTGGGATAAAAGCCTGTTCATGTATTTTCAAGTGTCAACATCAGGAGTGAGGAGTTTGCGTTCATTTCTGTTAGAGAAAGATGTTGTTTTATTTCAGCAATGCACAATAGCATATGGCCATGGCTTCCCGTTATAACATCCTACTTTACAGATAGCCCAACTGTCGCTTTCTGTAAGGTTCTTAGATGTCTGTGCTGTTCCCAGTAAATAGCACGCAAAACAATGATACACTGGGCGTGGGTGTTGGCATTGTCCATACTTTAGGATATTCCTTGGGCTTCTCCTGTATCCCAATGATACAGACTGAATATTATGTTGTGTTATGAATACTCTTTTACCATGTAACTCCCACAGCCTTTAATTGTTTTGGTTATTGTCCCTGCTATTATTGGAAATTCTCTTTGACTATTTAAAATAAAGCATTTCTTTCCTTTTCAGTCTGGAGGTGTTTGCCATACAGGATTCACTACTGCCAAAGGAGAAGTTCTCTAAAAGAACTCTTTTGAAGATATTATCCACAATAAACTCTTGTTAGGCACTATATTTTAACACCCAACACTAAGAATATTATATTTTCTCCCCCTTTATGACCCACAGAATGATATTAATAGTTCTGTTCTGTCTTGTTAATGAATTACTTGCTGGCTGTAGTGCTAATGGAAATAAGCGTTTTTCTAGATGTGTTTCTAGACATAAATATCTTTGGGTGAATTTTACTACTCCTGACAGTAAAGAGCTGCTGGCACAAATCAAAAGCTGCAATAAAAATTGTACAGAGTCGATGGTAACAAATTTGTGTAAAAACACTCTGGGCAGGCATATATATGGTGTTCCCTCTAGGAGCTGTCTGAGCTGTTCTTTCCATAGGAGTTTACCAGTAAGGTTTTGTTTGCTTGTTTTATATGGCTCCAGTTTTTAGCCCCTATATCAAGCTGCAGTAAGTTATTTGATGCTGACATCCTTGGTTTCTTCAAGCCTAACATCATATACTTCGAGCCTGAAGAAAATGCAAAATGATTTTTCACTAGTGTGTTGCCTTAGTAGGTGCAGCTTTATAGAACATGTTGATCTTTGCGACAACTAATTATAAAATAAGAAGTTGGTAATGTTCCCAAATATATCAGTTGTGTTCTCTCTTCCGGGTTTTATTATTTCTGCTAGATCAATAGATTGTCATCCCTGAACCATCTATGATTTCCCTTTATTTGCCTTCACCTCTTTTTGTCTTTTTACATCACATTTTTACAGTGCACTTTTTTTTCTGTATTGCTCTTTTCCTGCCTCTCATCTTTCGAAAAATAACTTTGTTTTCAAAGAAGAATAATTCCTTTTTGCTGATTTATTCCATTTTTCACTTGCAGTACTTCCTATCCTCTCCCAGATCCCTGTTTTTACAAAATGTATAAATCTTGATGGTATAAACAGCAGAAAGAAAAAAATGTGTTGGCCAGAGCTGAAAATAAAGGATAGAAAGGAATAGGAAAGGCAGATAAAATTCAGTACTCATGTGGAAAGACAGGCATTTTCTGTGTTCTCAGCTGTAATAAGAGTGAATATGCCTTCCTTCTTCTAATTGTCTGATCCTGTTAGTATTTTTCATTGGCAGTATCATCAATATTTGGTCAATGTTTTTAGTTACTATTGATTATTATTGTTATTATTGTTGTGGAACATTATTATTATTATCATTATCATTATCATCTTGTCTTCCCCCCTCCTCCTGGAAAGAACGAAGTAAAAAATGACCTGTTGGGAAAAAACAGTTGGTGATATTTCTGGAGCTCATAATACTCCATATAGAGGCAGCAAAAAACAGCAAATTTTTCTTCAGTTTTCATTCCCTGTTACTTGTTAAATTCTGGACAATAACAGAGACACAGGAACTGGCATCACAAGCCAGCCTTATACAGGATTACACCTTTCTGATACTTGGAGATCAGCCTTTCCCAAGAGAGCTTAAGTGATGAAAAAAAAGAAAAGATACTGTCACAGAAGAGTTAACCTTGTCCCGCAAAGCTCGGGTACCACTGCCTGCCGGCATCTTTGCCCCACATGACTTAATGTTCTTCTAATCCAAGATTTTAGTAGATACCCTTATAATTAGATTGAACTTCAGATAAAGGGGTTTTATACCAGTGAATCAAGATAAATTCAAATAAGATAATTTCAAAGTAAAAACTTGTCTAGTGAAGGCGCTCTGAATTTAGCTTTGAAGTGGTCAGGCGGTTGGACTAGATGATGGTTATATGTCCCTTCCAACTTCCTCTCTCCTCTCCTCTCCTCTCCTCTCCTCTCCTCTCCTCTCCTCTCCTCTCTCCTC